>PVKS010017877.1:0-41164 GCA_004027875.1 Aplodontia rufa
AAAAAAAAAAAAAAAAAGAATGGGTTACTGGCAAGTAAAACATGAAAGACTTTAGAATACGTCCATGGATTTTCTAGGTGAAAGATGACTATGGCTCAGACTAGGCCAGATTGTAGATAGTAAGGTTCAGGGTATGTTTTGCAAGTGTAACCAACACGACTTTTTGATGGATTGTATATAGGAAGTAGAAAAAATAGAGAAACATGGATGTTGAGAAATTTTTGGCTTAAGCATTGTCTCTGAAGGAAGATAATAGGTAGAAGCAAAGACTATTGGAGAAAGGAAGATTCCATAGCCTAAGGCTATTGAATAGAAATTGTATGGGCTACTTTAAGGACACAGTTGGATTAACAAATCAGGATCTTGGAGAGAGTTTAACTTTGGAAAATCAATTTAGGATTGGTGAAAGATAACTAGAGGATCAAATTAATCTATACCTCCTGTTAGGAGTAATTTTTGTTCTTAGATGTTTTCTAGCACCACATTTTTATCTGTAATGACTTTAATGAATATTTATACATTGTAGACCTACACAATGTGCAGAAGAGACCTCATTTGTCAGTGGATTTCTTAGGGCTGTTTTCAGATATGGAGCATATTTAGTCAATCTATTTACTAGGGCTGTAGTTTTCAATAATGATTTTGGGGGGCGGAGATAAAAATAAGTGGCAGTAAACTGCTAATTGAAAGAAGCAATGTATCACCTAAATAGCCATTTTTTTTTTTTTGGCACCACCTCCACTCAAATTTCTAGCATCAATCTTGATTGGACTGACTAGATTCCTAATATTCTTTCAAGGAGAATTCTACTCAGAATTGGGAAATCTGTAATAGCTGTTATTTAAGCTGACTGTGTTAGGTCTTAAACCTGTTTGCATATTTCTTTCTTTGGTTCCCTAAATTTAAGCATTATTGGGGTCCTTTGAATTTCTTTGTCAATTAAACAATCTAGCCCCTTGGTAACTGCAACACTTGTCTTGGAAAATTGACTTTCAATTTCCCTCTACTTTAGAAGTTTTCAAAATGCAGTTTGTGGACAATCTGTCAGCATCTACTGGTGCTATTTAAACACTATAAAAATACAGATCCTAGCAAGACATCCTACATCAGGAAAATATAGATTTAGAGCTTAGAAATTTGTGTTTTCAAAAATCTCCCAACATGATTCCTATTTTTGTTAGAATTTGAACTATTTTATCTAATCTGTAGAATTTATGTAATTGTATCATGCATTAACAGATGCAGGATATGAGCGATACACCATCCTAATACATCTGGGCATTTTTAATATTAATGGATAAATTTCAGTGACCTAAAATGATAAGAGAGTACAAAAGGTAAACACATCTAAGGTCAGCTCCTGAACTGGTGGTGAAAATGTATTGGCAAGCTGACTCTTTCCATCTCCCCTTGCTCATACTATTTCTCTGCAGGATGGAGTGAAAGGTGGTGGAAACTCATTTTAATGCTGTTGTGGAGCATTTTTCTACCAATAGGCCTTGGAAACAATGAACTTCTTTTAATTAGGTTTTAGATGTCTATAGAGTACTTCCATGATTAATGGCTATCATATTACTAAGATTTATTTTTCATTCTATTAGGCCAATCTTTTCATTTTTATGTTACTACACTACTATACTTCACCATAGGTAGGAACCAAGGAAGGGCTTTTTGGTAGAGTTAAGAATTTAATTCAATACAATCCATATTTTAGAGGTACCTAGAAATGTACTAAGTCTTGAAACTGCTGGGATTTTTAAAAAATTTTTTCCAAAGAAACAATATAATACATTTATATTCTAAAAATTAGATTTACCCTATAGAGCCCCCATAATTACCCATCTTGTCCCCCTCCTTCCTAGTACATCTCTACGAATGCCTTAGGTTGTATGTCACTACACCTTTTCAGAGTTAATACATGAGAGCTGACCGCCTTTCACAATGGTCAGGGTTTAGCTCCAGTCTCCACAGATGAGTGAAGACATTCCACCCTTGGTTCTCTGGGTGATGCTGACTTCACTCAGCATGATTTCTTCCATAGCCATCCATTTACCTTCAAAGGCTGCAATATCATTGTTTCTAATTGCTGTGTAAATTCCATGGTGTATATGTACCACAGTTTTTTTGGATCCATTCATCTAGTGAGGGACATCTGGGTTGTTTCCATAATTTAGCTATTGTAAATTGAGCTGCTATGAACATAGATTTTGCTGTGTCACTATAATGTGCTGATTCTAAGTTCCCTGGCAAAAATGCCCAGTAGAGGAATAGCTGGATCATATGGTGGGTTCATCCGTAGTTTTTTGAGGCTTCTCGACACTGCTTTCCAGAGGGGCTGTACCAGTCTGCAGTTCCACCAACAGTGTGCTAGTGTACCTATCTCTCTACAACCTCTCCAGCATCTATTATTGTTTATTTTCTTCATTTTTGCCAATCTGACAGGCGTGAGGTAAAATCTTAAAGTAATTTTCATTTGCATTTCTCTGATTACTAGTGATTTAGAGCAATTTCTCATGTATTCATTGGTTTGATCAAAGTCCTCTGTTAAGTTTCTATTTAGTTCTTTGGCCCATTTATTGATTGAGTTGTTTATGTTTTTGAAATTGATATTTTTGAGGATTTTGTAGATTCAGGATATGAGACCCCTGTCAGAAGAATCACAGTCCATGACTCTCTCCAATTCTGTAAGAAACCTTTTGACTAATTTGATTATTTCCTTGTCAGTGCAAAAGCTTTTTAGCTTTATGTCATCCCATTCACTGATTTTTTACTTTTCTTCACTTTAGGAGACCAAAAAAAAAAAAAAAAAAAAAAAAAAAAAAGAAAGAGAAAGTCTTTGCCTACTCCCAAATGCTGAAGTGTTGGACCTAATTTGTCTTCCATCAGTTGCAAGGTAGCTGGTTTAATTCCTAGCTCCTTGGAGAGAGGGACAGTGAATGAGAGAGAAATAAATTTTTAGTTTTTCATATGGCTTTCATTGCTCCAATACTTCCTTTTGTAGGTGGTGCTGGGGTTCAAATCTGCATCCTTGCACATCCAAGCAAGTACCATAACTGCTAAGCCACCTCTCCAGCCCCCTACTGGGTTTTGAACCCATATTAAAACTTCATTCAGGGGCTAGAGCAGTGACTCAATGGTTTCAGCACTTGCCTGTCATGCGTGAGGATGCGAGTTTGAACCCCAGCATCATGTACACAACAAAGTGTTGGAGCAACAAAGTCCACATAAAAATTAAATAAAATTGATCCTGCCTTTCTCTCTCTCTCTCTCTCGCAGTGTCCCTCTCTCTCTTAAAAAAAAAAAGAACTTCATTTATTAGTGAGAAGATACAATTGGCACATTGTGCCAAAGTTTCCAAAAATTGTCATGAATACCTTTGAATGGCTTCATTATTTGATGTTCTTCCCTGTTTCCTTCTTTCTCAATATACTCTCAGAAGCAGTACAACTTTATTCACTTCAGTAACCATTTCTATAGAGAAATCCCAGTTGTACAGTTACTACCCAACTTTTTCTGATGAACTCTAGACCTGTATTTTGTAGAGCCCGCTGGTAAGCTTTTCTTTGCTGATCTACAAGCCTCTCCAGATAATTCTATCCAAAACTAACTTCACCATCTTTCCTCAGACTTATTCTCTATAGCCTATCCCAGTGAATGACACCATTTTAAATGCAATTTCCCAAGTAAGAAAGCCAAAATATCATTCATTCTAGAGCCCCCAATCCTCCTCCTTTTCCATATGCAGTTGCACACAGTCCTATCAAATTTATATTCTAAATTTCTCATGAAAAAAAATCTCTTGACTTGGTTGCATATTACAGCACCATTTTTCTTTAATATGGATCAGGGCTTTGTCCTCCTAATGTGATTTCCCCTTCCATTTCCTCCTCTCATTAATTCTCCATAAAATTCAGTTCCCTGTCTAAAATATTTAAAATGCTCTAGGGTTTTCCAATACTCTTAGGAGAATATCTAACACCTTAAAGATTCTGTAAAGTTGTTATTTACATAGCTCCAGATTAACTGTTTAGGTCAACCTGTTACTCCACACATCCTGCTTTGCAGTTCAGTCCTCTGAGTGTAATAGGTTAGTAATATGCACTATGTAACTTTTAATATTAAGCAGAAAATATCAAAATACATTTTGCTCTGATAAAGCACATAGGTTTAGTCTTTTGCAAAATATCTTTGCTCCTCTCCATTAAATTCTCATTTAAAGAAATCTCTAGATACAGTGATTGGATAAAACTTACCTGCTAGTTAAAGATATCTTTCTAGTATTTTATGTGAGTAAACTCATAAATATTATATTCCTTCTGGAACATTGCCTTAACATGAATTATTTCTTATAGAATGTGACATACATTATAAGCAAATCTGTTGAGTTTTGTAATTCTATTCATCAGTTGCGGCAATTGCTTCAAATTGGCTTTCCATTAATTCTTTTCCTGATTGTTGGAAGGTATTTATGATTTGTTACTTCCTTATAATACACAGTGTTTCTCCTGAATGTTATGTGTGTTTAAGGTGACTTTCTATTGGGAGTAAAGGTTGTTGGAATTTACAGTTTTTAAGAATATGTGGCTACTACAAAATATGTAGAGTACAAAATTAAAACTGAGTAACTAGAGACCAGTAAAACATGTATATGAGGCTCCTACTGAAGATATAGTATATGAAATAACATGCTCCAAAATATCAGATCTGTAATCTAAGTTAAATCACCCAGAAATATTTACTATCAATCCTTTATGAATTTGGTTAAAATGAAAAAAAATTGTTTTATCTTCAGAGTTTTCCCAGAAGACAGTTTTTTTTTCTTATTTTAGCAATACAAGAGATGCATGGCTTTAAAAGTTCAAGAGTACTTTCAGAGTCTAAGCACCTGTGCTTACCATTGACAAAGCTCTGAATCCAGCACAGCCTATGTTCCTCTTTTCATTGAGCTTGTCTAGTAAACGTCTATTGGAAGCACAGGATTCTACGCTGTACTAGAATCAGAGCACTAGAAACATGCATTTTAGAAACTCTACTTTCAAATTCCTCAGGAAATTTAATTCACTTTGAAATTTCCATATAATTCAGATATCTAGAAAGGAGTTTTTAAAGTTTTATCAAGACATTGTTAAATCATTTATTTTGGATGTTAGTACACTGCGGTCTAAATTTTGTTGTGAAACAGATTGCCTAATAATACCTGCTAGTATATAACTGCCAGACATTTACAAAAAGCTTAAAGTTACTAAAATTCAAATTTATTATATATTTTAAAAATAAGAGTAGGAATTAATCATAATCATGTCATTCAAATGTCTGATTGTCACATTGCCAAATATTCATCAGTATTAAAATTGGGTAGATTTATTATGCTATGAATTTTTTAAATCTCTAATTTCAAAGTTCTTATATGAAAAATTTTCATAAGGACTCATCTTTTTATTACAAATTTAATTTTCTTTTTAATCTTCATTTTATTTTAGTTGAAATCAGGAGACATTATTTCATTAGACAAATACATGTAGAAAATTACATAATTTGAGTCTTAAAATGAAATGCATTTATGTTAAAAGAGTATTTTATAAAATATCATTGCAGTATTTTTTTCTATATCATGTTTTCTTTTTCTTAATTTTTTATTAAGGAGCTGGGTTATTATACAATCATAAATGCATATAAAGCAACAATATGATATGCATGTTCTTAAATCAAAATTATCCCCTCACCCTGTCATTGCAGTTTTTAAAAATTATATTTGTCAAAGAATTCTCATCTGCTAATATTCACATTTTCTTTCTTGTGAAATGAGATGAATTATCAATTTGAAATAATATTGGCACAGGGAGAAACACACTCTGAGTGGATTTGTGGTATACATGCTGGATTTGCTCACATAAATCCTTGCCATGATTCTGCATCCACACACACTAAATTCTCTATGTACCTCTAAATGCCTAACTGATAAATAGCACCCCAACCTGCAAGTACTTACGCCAAATTTTCTTGAATAGATTTTGTAGGCAGTTTAATTTTGAATATAAAACACACCTCTGCAAAGGCCTACAAATAAGTTAAAACTGTTCAGAGGGTCGCAAAATTTTATGGAGGAGAAAACACTATTTCTGATCGGCTGACTCAGCGACAGCTGAAAATTTATAGATACTTTGAATTATGTTCATGCAAGTCCCCCGTAAGGAACCGTGGCACACTGCAGAGGCACACTAGGATAGTCACTAAAGGACAAGGTCCTGGGTTCAGATAGCAGCTGCAACACCTGCCGTGAACTAGGGAAAGCCACTTTACCCTGGGCCTCAGTGTCCTCGAGTGCTGAATGGAAGGGATGAGAATAGAATCTGTCATTTTACCTCATGAAGATTAAATTACATAAGTCAATATTTGCAAAATTCTTAGAGCAGTGCCTGCCATATATTAAGCATTATAAAATCAATTGTTAAGTAACTGCATGAAACACTACTAGATTAGAATGTGAACATGTGAATGATTTCTCTTTTTTCCAAAAAAAAAAGATAGGACATCCTTAACATGATAAAATCAATATAAGAATATTTCTGTAAATATTGACGAGATATGTTTGTGCTGATTCTGATTAAAAATTACAAAATTTACAAATGTATCAAAGCGTCACATTTTACCCCATAAATATGTACAATTATAATGTTTTTATATATTAGTTTAAAATAATTTAACTTAAATAAGAAATTAGATCTAAATTTGCAAAAAAAAAAAAACAGTTCTGGCTTGAAGATTAATAGAGATTAAACTCAGCTTTTTCATTTTCCCTTAACTTATTATCAGACTTTAGCCCTGATCTTCATATAAAGAATTCTGGCATTTGAAATGCTTTCTGATGGTTACTTTATCCTTACCTTCCCACAGCTACATTTTTGTCTCACCCATGCTGCTCTGAGCCCAGGCATCTAACCGCTAAAAAGTCTGCATTGCTCACACTCTGGACATGTAACTTTCTCTGAGGTTAAGCCAAAGAGAGACACTAGCAAGAAACTGGAAGAAAGGAGCGGAAAGAGGAGAGGATGCCCTCTGCAACCCCGAGACCCCCTAAAATCCTGTAGGATACTCCCTCTGTCAGGGCAGCGGCTTTCACAGATTCCTGTAGTGCAAAGTCTCCTGCTTATGGAGAGCCTGGTTTTGAAGGCTTTCTTCTGTTCCTAGCACCTCGGCCTCTTTTTTCTTAGTTGCTAAGGTCTCTTCATTGAGTTTTCCTCAATCACTTCTGAGAGTGTGCCATCCATTGATGCTAGCAACTTGTTCCATGCAGGCAATAACCAATTCATTAATTGGTTATAAATTTGGACTTTCTGATTTATTAAAAAAATCTTATGTTAAATTTTCAAAATTATGGGATAGTTCACTATTAGTTCTACCTACCCTTGAAGTGCTTACTGTCATTAAATTCAATGTTTTTTTTTTTTCCTTCAAAGAGAGAGGGTCAGGGGCTGGAGCGTGGCTCAGTGGTTATAGCACTTGTCCAGCATGCATGAGTACAGGAGTTCAAACCCCAGCACCACATACACAACAAAGTGTCCGAGGAATGAAAGTCACCTGAAAAACTAAATAAAAATTGCTTCTCTCTCTCTCTCACTGTCCCCTCTTTCTTTAAAAAAAAAAAAAAGAGAGAGAGAGGGACAGTGAGAGAGAGAGAGAGAAAGAGATAATCAATTTTTTATTTAGTTTTTCATGTGGTTTTCGCTGCTCTGAGACTTTGCTGTATATGTGGTGCTGGAGTTTGAACTCGCGTACTCAAGCATGCCAGGCAAGCACCGCAACTGCTTGAGCCACTGCTCCAGCCCCAACTCAATGGTACTTTAAGGAAGACATTGTCTACTTCTTATAAACCCTCAAACATAAAACTCAGCAAAATTTTGAAATTTTTCTAGTGTGAGCCACAGAACACAAAGTAGCATTAAAAGAATTAATGAACTGGGGCTGGAGTTGTGGCTCAGTGGGTTACACACTTGCCTGGCATGTGAGAATACCCGAGTTCAAACCCCAGCACAAGACACAAGGAAGTCTTGGAGCAATGGAAGCCACATGAAAAACTAAATAAAATTGTTTCTCTCCCTCTCTCTCTCTCTCTTTCAAAAAAGAATGAATTGGATGATATCAAACTGAAAAGCTTCAGCATGGCTAAGGAATTAGTCAAGATCCTCAAGAGAGAACTGACAGAGTGGGGGGAGAAAATCATTGCCTGCCACATCTCCAAGAGGGGGCTAATATCCAGAATATACAAAGAACTCAAAAAAACATAACAGTAAAACCATAAACATTCCAACCAATAAATGGGCTATTGAAGTAAACAGAAACTTCTCAATAGAGGAAGTTTAAAAAGCCAAAAGATATGTGAGAATGTGTTCTACATCACTAGCAATCAGAGAAATGCAAATTAAAACTTCACTGAGATTCCACTTCCCTCCTGTCAGAATGGCAAAAATGAATAATATGAACAATAATAGATGCTGGAAGGGTTGTGGGGAGAACGGAACACTTCATACTGTTGGTGTACTGCAAACTAGTATAGCCACTCTGGAAAGCTGTATGGAGACTCCTCAAATAATTAGGGATTGAGCCACCATACCACCCAGCTATCCTACTCCAGGGTATTTCCCAGAAGAGCCAGAATCAACTTACTACACTAAGGTACAGCTACATCAATGTTTATAGCAGCTGAATTTACAATAGCGAAAATATGTAGACAATTTAGATGCCCCTCACTGGATGAATGGATCTGAAAACTGTGGTATACATATATACAAAGGACTTCTACTCTGCCATTAGAAAGAATGATATCATGGTTTCTGCAGGCAAATGAATAGAAATGGAAAAAATTATGCTGAGTGAAACAAGCCAAACGGAGATTTACGGGTTGAATGTTTTCTTTCATATGTGGAAGCTAGAGAAAACCCTAAGATATAATGAATGAAAGTTAGTCAAGTTTATATAATGGCCCCATCAAATTAGAAGTAATACATAAAATGTGGGAACTATAGCTATCAAGGTAGGGGTAGGAGAAAGGGAGAAAACAGAGGGAGGGAGAAGGGGGATGTTCAATACTGTAGAGTACACTTGATGCCCATGACAAGTCCAAATATACCTAGGTAGGCATATAAATCTAGCAACTTCAATAATTAAAATACATGTATATGGTCTTTTATACCTGCAATATGGGGACATTATAGAGGAGACATTAGATGAAGGAATGGGGGAAACAGGGGAACTCCTACACAAGGATCGGGTTTAAGCTACTCAGTCATTATGTATGCATGTATGAAAGTGAAGCAACAAATCCCGTCATTATGTAAGACAATGTTAAACCAATAAAAAAAAGTGAACTTATAACATTAAATAGAAAAACTGACCTCTAGACTTAGAGCCCAAAGGCACCAAAGCCTGTATACTTTTCTTCAATAACCCTAAATCTACCAGAAGATAGTCTCTGTAAAGAAATAGTTGAGGCTACATAAAAGTAAATCAATTGTTTTCTTCATTAGAAGCTATAGGAAGCAAGTTCATTGAAGAATTCAATTTCCCAGGGCTAGGGGGAGTTATACTTTCATGGAAGCATATTCAGTACACCATAAGTTAGTTTTACATAGCAGTTAGATAGTCTAGATTCTTTCAGTTGCTCTGTGCTAGGCAATGTGCTGTGTAAAGCACTGGATAAGGAGTGGTGTTCAAAATGGACAAAGTCCCTGTCCTCACCAAGGTCAAACTGGGAAGAAAGTGACAGCAATGATCCCTTCATTTCCCTTGTGGGCAAGAAATGTGGGTGTGCTCCCTGAGGAAAGTGATGAAAACAGATAACCCAGTTTATTCTCTTGCTCTTCTAGACTTCCAATTAAGCAGCCCCATGATACTTATCAGATGAAGTGGATTTTTTCTGTTGATAGTTCTAGCAGATGTCTTAGGTAAAGGATTACTTGTAGAAGTAAATCCAGAATCTATGCATTTATAACACATAATTCCTTGGATAACTGGGATTATCTAGGGATACATATTAGGGCATTTGGATGACCATAAAAAGATATCAAAGATTGGGTGGCTTAAATGACCGAAATTCATTTTGTCAGAGTTCTGGAAGCTGTACGTCTGAGAGTAGTAGAGTCAGATGTTGGTGAAGACTCTCTTCCAGGTTTGCAGATGGCACTTTCTTTCTGTATCCTCACATAACAAAGAGGAGGAGATAGGCTCTCTAGTGCCTCCAACTATAGTGCATTAATTCTACCATGAAGGGTAGCACCCAAAAGACTTTCTCTAAAGCTAAAGGCCTCACCTCCAAATACTGTCACAATGGGGAGTTGGATTTCAACCTATTAATTTGTGGGGAGGGTGGCAATTAGATCTACAGTAGGTATAAAATGGAGATACTGAATGATTTAAATCCTTCCTGTTCAGAGAGGTAATTCCTGTGGACCTCACCTAGAGACATCATTAGTCATTCTGGGACTGACATGCATGTGGTGAGGAAGGGCCTTGGGAGATGCCTTTTATACCCAGATCTCTGTCCTTTGCCCAAATCTTTGTTTTTCTTGAATCCTTGAAATTCTTAGTAGAGCTATATGCTAGGTACAATCTCACATCAATGGATCTGATTTCACATTCTGATCCTGTGTATTAGCTCATCCATTTAGTGAGACTGTAGTGCCTAAATACATAGATCAGATCTAATTACAAATTTTGATGAAGGCTGTAGGTAAAAGACAAAAGTGTTTAAGAGACTAAAAAAGGAGGACCAATTGATTTGGGTATCAAGGAAGTTTTCTCTGAAAAGGTAATTTCAGGATTAAGGCTTAAATGTTAGGCTTTGATCAGTAAAGAGGGTTACTTTATTCTTTGTGTGGTTAATTTTTGTTGATTTTCTTTCATTTCATTATTAACCTAGCATATGATAATTAAGCATTCATTATAACACATTACTAAGTCATTAAAATAATATTTATTCTTCAAGTCTTATTTCAAAGGTTCTCTTTCCTGTGTTCCTGGTCTAGAGCCCTCAGGATGCTGGTAGGTAGCTATTTGTACATTTCAGCAAATCTCTACATTCTGCTTTATCCCTTTCTTGGCCTTTGATATCCTTCTATGCTACAGCATCTATTACACAGAACATTTATGACACTGTCCTTCTACACAATCCTTGACAGCAGATGTAATCTTTTATTGATGTCTGTACCTTCTGTACATTTGTATCTATTAATATATACATTGTACCTTATTTATTAAAATTATTTATCTACCAGTTTATCAAGCACTGGGGGAAAGTTACATGGATACATGACAAGTATAAGTAAAGTAGAAATGGTCCTTATAAACTCATATACCAAATAATTTTCATAAAAGCTAATACTAATGCAAATGTATCAATTTAAAATTGGAGTTATACAAAATTTCAATCTCTAGTTTAGTAAAAATGTTCAAGGTGAAGGTTACACTCATAGTCTGAGACCTAGAGAGAGCTCATCCAGAGAGTAAACGAAATGGGTTGTGGCTAGGTGAGCCCCATTGAAAATCAGCATGGTGATTAGGATCTACATTTGAAAACCTACTTTTACCTCTTTTCTTCCTATGCCCATTCAGAAATATTTCAGAATGTCAAGGGATATTACAGTTCTTACTCAAGTTATCTAATATTTTCAATTGATTCTGCAATTAGCTGAAAAAAACTGGTCAAGTCAATACTGCATATGGATAAAATATACATATAGATAACATTCTGAGAGGTATGAGGGAAAGAAATAGGAAATATGTGCAATGTTAGACTGTACTCCCCACGTCATCCCTGAACTCTTGAGGCAGACAATACAGGAAGGTGGAGGACATACTGAGGTGGGTGGAGCTGATTCTCAGGATGGCACACTCACATTTGCCCCAGTGGCGTGATGAGTGGTGTATTTCTGTTTTCTGTTCCTTTTAAGGACAAGTCCCCAGTGAAACTTAGAAATGATAACAAGAGTTATAAACTCAGGAGTTGTTGGTAGAGGTCTTCACTAATATCTACCCAAGTCTTCTACAAATGTGTCCTTAACACAGCTCACTGTGAAGAGAAATTGGAAAGTGAGTAATAGAAAATTTTGGCAGCCTGTCTTCAACCGTCCCTAAAATGATAGAGATGAACGTTGCCATCTCTGCTTATACTTCAATTACTCATTTCTATATTCCTCATACAGGATTTATTTTCTGAAGCTTTATTTCTCATTCTTTCCTTTCATTGAAAAAGAGTGTAGCAGCTCAAGCTTTTTTCATTAGTCTGTCTGGCTCAACTTGGCATCTGTATTTCTGAGTCCTCATTTGTAGGTCTAATGTCATGGCCAGTGTTCCAGTTAAAGTCAGTTTGACATTATACCTTTGAGCCAAATGGTAAAGCAGAAATTGAAATAAATGCTTGAGTTTATTGGTAACAATGTATACTCTATGTTTGTTAATTATCATGATAATTTGAATATTTTATAGCATTTTATTTTATCAAATCCAAGATGGTCATAAGATTGAGAATTATTTTATATACCATTAAAGAAACAAAAAAGTTCCCAATTAACTTCTTGACTCTAAGTTTTACCTCTTTTCCGTAAAGTTAAAATGTGAAAAGTATACATCTGATAATCTGAGAAAAACTTTACTTGTATCAGCTATATATTTTTTCAGTGCAATTATAAGTATATAATTATGGCAAGTCAGAGGTTCAGTCATTTCCTTCTTTCCAAAGTGAGTGAATGATGTCTGTTATTAGCATTGAGGTTCCTTAAGTTTTTTGAAGCTATGTTCAGTAGTTTCTATACCAAAGGAACTCATCTATCTATTCATTGTTTTCATTTTGGAAGATTAGCAAGTAACTGGCCCATTGTTAACATTTTATTATTAACAACTGAAACAAAAAAACCACAAATGGTAAACTTTTATTTAACCCTAATACATTTATCAATTGTACAATTCCTTAAGATAATAATGGGAAAAAGGGGGGGGTTGCTAGAATTAGAATTTATGATATATCTTTACTTTGGATTAATCAATATTAATACTACCTATAGTATCAATATAAATAATATTAGCATGGGCTGGAATGGTGGATCAGTGGTTATGGTGCTTTCCTGGCATGTACAAGGACCTGAGTTTGAATCCCATCACCAAATACACAGCTAACTTGCAGCAATGAAAACTAGATGAAAAACTAAACAAAAACTTGATTCTCTCTTTCTCTATCTCACTGTCCTGTCTTTAAAAAGAAAGGAAAAATAATATTAGCATGGCTTAGAAGAACAGCTGAAAGGATACCTTAAAACCTAGTAAATATTTGTTACAAAACTTTTGTGAGAAAAAAATTAGTTCCAAAATAATTACTAAAATATGAACCATTATCACATGACCTAATTGGAAGTTAGGAACTTCTTGTATTTTTTATTTGTGTATGTGGTTCTGGGGATGAAACTCAGAGCTCCATGCATGCTAAGCAAGCACTCTACCACTGAGCTATATCCTCAGCCCCTTGTATTTTTAAAAATGTTATTGATATGTTCAGTGAACAAAAATGTACATAAATAATCAATAAATATCTCTATAATTTATCAAATCCTTTCTTAAATATCATAGTGATAATATCATCATGTTAACAAAACAATTCCTTATTGGCAAGCACAAAGAAATTTATCTAGCTATTCAAAATATGCCAAACATAAAATCTGAAGGAATATATCATTATATAAGAATTGTCCATAACAACTTCCAAGGGCAATCTTAACTATAATAAACTGCAAATATATTCTAAATGCAATTAGGGATAATAATTCATTGATTAACATAAAGATCATAAAAGAAGAAAATACTGAATATTATAAATTATTTCTAAATATTGCATTAAATAGATAATTTAGGGTTGGCTTCAGAAACTTGGCCATTCAAATCAGGCATATAGCTTTCACACCTTCTTATACACAGTCACTTCTAAAGTGTTAATAATATAAATAAAGGCTGCAACTCAACATGAGGAAATTTGAAACCAGTTGCCATTTATGCCTTGGGTCAGCCCTAAACCTTGTTTTCCGTGAAAGGAGTGATTAAAATACTTAACTCAAAAGATTGCTCATAGGACACATGACAAAACGTTTGTATGATCCAATTTTAAGCTGTGAAGTGCCATAGTAGATAATTAGTGGTTTGATGGGGATTAAAAGCGGTTGACTGATAACCAAATCCTAAGAATGGCTAAAATGGAGAAAGCAACAGTGATTGAACCCTATTCATTTTCTTGTATACCCTTGGTATATTTGAAAATTTAAAGGCATGTGGGATAGGAATCTCAAAGTCTTTTGTGTTTAAATGGGCTTGTGTGATTGGATCAGGACTTTTTTTTTTTCAAGTCTATAGCAAACAATATAACTGATAGGTTTTTAAAGATGATCTTTAAATTCCATATTTTTAATTATATAAACATAGTAAATTGATTAAATTTCCATAAAAATACAGTTTACAAAGTTCATTCTGGTGCTTATTTTATGCAATAGTCACAATATGATCATTTGTTTTTGTTATAACCTTTCTATAAAACACCTTTTCTTTTTAAATATTTCATGGGTTTACCAGAATAGATGCTTAAAAGACAAAAGGTCCAGACTGTTTGCACTGGATATCTGGGAATATCTATGAAATTACAGTTTGTGGGTCTATTATTGACATTGATATGAATGATGCCTGTAGCAGAGTCAGGACAATTTGTTAGCAATGCTTTCTGGCCTGAATGACATTTTTCACATTATATACATTCTTTGTCCTGGAGTCTTTTCAAAGCTCTTGCTGCTGATTAAATTTTAGGCCAGGCAATTGCTAACATCTCCAAAAATGTAATATTTTTGAAATAGCTTTGAAAATGCTATTTCATTCACACATTCTGGGAAAGTTTCTTTTCCTATATAATGCCATATGTTCAGCTTCTATCATATATTCCCAATTCAAAAAAAAACCCTCTGTCTTATGATACATCACATCAATCAACAAGGTGTTTATTTGGAAGACATTTGGTCGTGAGTTATAACATTCCTTCCAGATACAAATTAAATGAAACCCCAGCATATAGTTCTCTATCATTCATCATTCAGAGTAGTTGGACAAGACAGGCTTCAATGTCTTGAAAAGCTCTTCCAAGGGCAGGTACAATTCCAGGCATTTCGGTACAAAAATTACCATGTTTTTTTCCCCCTGAATTTTAGCCTAGCTTTTCTCCAACAGAATATGTTTCTGAACTTCTTTAAGAAAACCTATTGAAAAAGCATAATATCCCCAAGTAACTCTTCCATTTTCTTCAAAAAAAATTTTTTTTAAATCTTTCTCTTTCTTCTTCCCTCCTTCACTCTACCATTCACATGAGCCTTCTTCAGGTAACAATAAGTGTTTCTATACAACAACCACTGTCAGATTGAAAGCTAGATATGAACAGGCATAAAATAGAAATAGGGAAACATCTAATAAATACTGGTGATTTGACTTAAATCTATTAGTTATTTTTTAATGGAAAATAATTTTACTTTAATTTTCTGTGCAAACATTGACTTTACCTTTAGTTCTATTAATCTCAGTAGTATTCCTGTTTTGGTTTTTTAGCTATCTATGTAATTTATATGTATTATTAAACATTAATGGCTTATGAAAAAAAAAAAGACTCCGAAGGTAGAATTATTCAAGTTAAGAGAACTATTCTGAGCTGAAAAATATATTTTCTAGATTTTTGGATCAAAAGACATGAAAATCTTTCCTCCCCACTTTCTTCAATATTTTTATTTTAAAACAAAATATGTTTTTAATCTGCAACTGAAAAATAAGGCACAAGGAAGCTACATAATGATGAACATGTAAATGTAATCACTTAGATACTAAAGCTAATTAGCAGAAAGCGGGATGAGTTCTCTCACCTTTGGTTGCTCTGATTCTGGTTCAATTTTCTCTATCATAATTGAAGTAAAGAATACTCACAAAAGCTAATTTCTTTTGGTTTAAGGGGATCTATTGTATTTGCATTTATTATGTTTGTTCCTCTGGAAGCAAATGCAAAGATGTAACTGTGCCAAAGTCCTTAGCAGATGGGAATCACAAGGTTGAGACTTGGTTATCTTCTCTTGGTTGTTAATAGGGCTCACCATTTAATTCTTCTCATTAGAAAGGGTATAACCCCAAATCAGCCTCATTTTCTAATAGAGTTGAAGAAATCATTTATAAAAGAGGCAAGTTAATAGAAAAAGAATAATTCTATTTTACATTTGCTTATAATTGGATCAAGTTTATTTGACAGATTTATTGAAAGAGTTTGATGTTGAAAATTTTCTAAATAATATATATATATAAATATATTATTTGTTAATGAAAAGTTATCTTAGTTAATTCATTTCCCTTTTCTTTTATCACCCTTTCTTTTTTTCCTTTGAAAAAGAGAAAATTACAAGATTTCTAGTTTTTCAGATCTTAATTTCCTTTATTTGCAGTTTTAGAATGGGGCAGCATTTTAGAAAAAACAGTTCCCTGTCTTCCCATATGGGGAGGTAATATTTATAGTTAGATAAAAGTAAGTTCATTACAGAAAACAAAACAGAGATAGAGACCACTACATTGGTTACAGCTTGAATCTGTCTTATTTGAACACGGTTTGAACAGTTGGCTACTTATGATTGGCTGAATTCAGTTCTTTGTTAGAAGAGTAGAATACAGTCTGTTTACATATAAAGTTAAGCTGCAGTTCACTATGTAAGGAGAAACCTTTAGACCAAACTCAATATTTATGAAGACAACTTTAAGCCAAACGTTAGCCTTCTCTCTGTCCCTCCATTCTCCTTCCTCCTTCCTCTCTCACTCTCTTTCTATTCTTGTTTCTATTACCCTTCCTTTCTTTCAAACACCTACCATAAAAAGCAAAGGAATGCAAAGTGCATTTGTCAGGGTCTTTAACTGGAATTCTTTCCTCCAGAGTGATGCCTTCACTTATCATAGATTTTGCTTTCCTCGGGTTTTTAAGTTTGCCAGTAGGATTAGGGAAGTAAGAAAATCTTGCGGTTCACAGTTTGAATTTGGGAGCTTTTAATTCTATAGAGATACAGCCAAAATGCACTAGCGACATTACACTTAATGGAGATTGAAATGAGATTTTTTCAGACTATCAGTTACAGAAGTCTCCTGAAAAACACTCTTGCCATGCCTGTGTAGTAATTATACATTAAATGCTTTTTATTAATGTATTTTAACTGCAGTGGCAGTGAGATCGAAAAGGAGCAGATGAGCAAGTGTCAGGGAATCTTTTACTAATCAGTTGTGTTGTATGATCCTTGGACACAATCATTAATCATAGTATTCCATTCTCTCTCTTCCACCGCACAAAGAAATTGCTATCAGCTATAGCCATCTCACAGTACCATTGCCAAGATCTAGTGAGATAATGGATAAGAAACAGTTGTGAGTGGCACAGGCACAGTTGAAAGGCAAGAACTTGTTATTTAAACATGGAATGTGCATGATGATTTCCCAAACCCTGAGGGAAATACTTATGTCTCCAGAAGAAAATAATATTTCATTGACATCATGTGTATGTGATAAGATAAATTTCAACAGGAAATATTTATATAGCAAGAAAATGAAGAGCCAGATGCCATGTGCACAACTATAATCCCAGAGACGAGGGAGTCTGAGCAAGGAGGATCACAAGGTGGAGTTCACAAGTGAACTCAACTCTGTCTCAAAATTAAAAAAATAGAAAACCTGGGAATATACCTCAATGTTAAAGCACTCCTGGGTTCAATCCATAGTATCAAACCATAATCAATCGATCAATAAATAAAAAGGAAACTAAAGAAAATTTTGCAGTTTTATTAATGAATTACCTAATCAGTTTTACAAATCTGGTGATCATCATTTTTCATGCACATGCAGATAATTTATTTTACTATTTTTCAACATGAAGATATTTCCCAGGATGACAAACATTACGAGCAACTTAAAAAAAAAACTGCTCTTGTTAAAAATCAATCTCTTTCATTTTTCTAGTGACTACCATGTGTTTCAAACAGGATTAAGTGCTACACATAAGGTCACCTAACTTAAGAGGAACAGAGCTGGAATGCAAATATTTTCTGACTCTCAATCTAGTTTTCCTTTCAATATCTACTGCATATAATCTGAACTGTTTGGGGGATTTAGAAGTCTTGCCACAAATATCAACTAAAACTTTTTCATCTTTACCAACATTTTGACAGAAAGTGGTTCTTCAGACTGCTCTGGAACTGTCTTTTCTGTTGCTGCTCTGTTGGTAGATGCAAAAACATTTGTTCTTGTATTTCTTAGAGATAGGCACATCTCATATTTTATCCTTATGAAAAATATAGATACCATTGGATACATCTGAAAATCTGGTAAAACGACAGAAGATCAGGCAAGCTGCCTTTTTTTTTAACTTTGTGAAATTTTTCATGTTTTATTATCTATCTACTCAGAGAAAATTAGGTGGGACACATTTTAATGCTACCAATAAATAAGAAAAATGTGCTTGCAGTATGAAAAATCCTTTGCGTGCCTTGTATTATTTGCAACAGATGAATCTAATTTGTATTCAGACATCAGTGCTATAACTAACTAGAGAAATAAAATGGATGTCTATGACCTCTCTTCAATTATTGAGTGAGGATGAAGTGTCAATTGGCCAAAAGTAATAACACCATGGCTATACTTACTGTTACATCTATTAGACAGAAATTCAAGACAGAATATACACACATATGCACACATATACAACATATTAATAACACTGAAGGGTAAGCAATCCAAAATCATCATATTACTTGAGGAGACTGAAGTATTTATACTTCAATTACTTGGTGTTGACAAGAGGCTTAAAATTCTATCATATTATGCAGATAGAATGTCATTTTGCCTTTAATTTATTTTTCTTATTGGAAAATAAATTATACAAAGTATAAGAATTTGTCTATTGAGCAGTGGTAGCAGAACTCATTTATCCATAAAACAGTCCTTTGGGCTAGGGACATAAGGGGTCAAAAAGGGATCTTAAATGTACAACAAGGTATACTAAGGAAACTTCAGAGCACTTTTTTGTGTCTAATCCTAAATATATATAAAATATATGAGAATTCCCATTAATCTTAGAAAATGACCAAAAGGTTCTTTTTTGGTGTAGGTATGAGAGTCAGAAAGAATTTAAACATGGTTTAGTATTTTTTTCTCTTACTATTGCAACTTTTAAAAGGAAAAACATATAATCCACAATCACAACATTTTTCATTCTATCATTGACTAGAGACTGGCATTACTACTTTAGTGTCACACAATTATTCAAAGTGTGCATTATTCCACATTTTAGTAGCTAATGAAATAGGGGTGAATGGACAGGATATCATATCAACACCATTCTACATGTCTTTTTCCATTTTTTTATCACAAAAAGTTTTCAGTCTGGTGACTATCCATCCCTTTCTTATGCACCAACATTTTAACATGAGTTAATTATCATTTGGTTGGAAAAATAATCAAGAGGAAACCCCACACTGGGTATAGTGGTGCACGCTTGTAATCCCAGCAATTTGGTAGGCTGTGGCAAGAGCATGGCAAGTTCAAAGCCAGCCTAAGCAACTTAGCTACACCCTAAGCAACTTAGTGAGACCCTGTCTCAAAATTTAAAAAAAAAATTAAAAGGGCTGGTGATGTGGCTCAGTTGTTAAGTGTCCCTGAGTTCAATCCATGGTATAAAAAACATTAAAGACAACAAAGTCATGGGTATCAAGTAAAAAAGCAGGTAGCCCGATGCTTACTTTCCAAGTGAGTAATTCTGCCCTACTTCTCTTTCTCTCCAATGATATAAGTACAATAGTGGGAATGGGTGTCTGCATCAGTAGTAGTCACACTTGACTCAAAGAATACAAGGGACAATGGATGAATGAAAAATGAAAATAATGAAAAATGAAATTATAGCATTTATGGGAAAAGGGATAGAAGAGACTGTCATGTTAAGTGAAATAAGACAAACTCAGAAGGTTAAGGGTCTTATGTTTTCCTCTCATATGCAGAAGGTAGAGAGGAAAAAGGAAAACAAAGGTCAGGGTAGAGCTCCTAAATATCAAAGGGAAATCAGCAGAGGAGGGGATCAAGAGGTAGGAGATAGGGAGGGAGAGGGGACATGCTGGACAGTGATACTGGCCAAATTACATTGTTATATTGTGTGCATGTATGAATATGTAACAACAAATCCCATCAATATGCACACCTAAAATGCATTAATAAAAACTGTGGGGAAATAAACCACTGCCAATTTTCTCCAGTACTAGGGACTACGTGGCAACTGAGGTAGCGGCCATTTGCCACTTGTGCTTCTGACTGAAAGGGGCAAACAGCACTATGCAGCAGGCATTGCCTGATGTACAAGAACTCCCATTCCGATCAGCTTCAACAGCCCAGGAAACTTTTAGCACCTGCCTGTTATCAGAACCAGAGTAGTCGGACAACCTGGAAAATGACAGGAGTGGCATGAAGAGGAGCCCCTTCAGCTGACCCAAGAGGAGAAACTGAGAGCTCCCATTAATCTCCAAAATGACAAAAAAAGTCCCCCTTTTTGTTTCTTGTTTTTGGGAATACAGGTTTGAGTCAGAAAAAAATGATACATAGTAAACTTTTTTAGAACTAAGTAAAAAGGCATAAACACTAATGTGATCAATTTCTTTCTACCCTCTTGCCCATCATCCCATAGGGATTAATGGAAGACTGGCTTGGTTCAGTGTTGTTATGAAATGCTTCTCACACATATATGATTGCAAGTTACAGGTTGGGAATGCATGTCTAATACTGTTTAAAAAGTACATTGTCTAATATATTTGTAAATCTTAATTTCTGAGATGTTGTATCTAAAAAGCCCTTAAATGAAGTCACATTTAGTACCTTCTTATCACAGCCCTACATTAACAAAGAACACAGTGTTTTCATTAGTACTAGTGTGATTTCAAGCACTTGGGAAAACTACATATAATCTGCCTAAAGAATATAAAAATCAGTTTCATAATATAATAATGAATATACCTTATTTTCTCTTCTAATAAATCAAAGCTCATTAACTTATATTATCTTCTTCATCCTGTGTACAATGTAGTACCCAGAAAAGATATAAAAGAGACACTAAGGGTGGGAATTTTTAAGTTATCCTGACTTCAGTGATTGGGTCTAAGCAGAAATATACCTCAATCCATCTGCTATTCTCCATCCACAGCGTTACCACAGCCACCTGAGATGTCAGCCCCCAACAATTCAGCTAACACAGTGGATTTCTAACTGGTCCCTGTTTCATTACTTGCTTACCTCCAATTCATTTTTCATGCAAGACAATTTTAAAAATACAAAGGTGTTCATATATTACCTTATTTCAAAAAGTCTGAAGATTTCATTTTGTATAACAATGTTGAGAAATTACATAAGCTAAATGATGATGAGTCCCTGCCTTCCTCTCCAGGGCCATTTCTCACCACAAATCCCCAAGATCACAGTGTTCCAGTAACATGGGCTTTATAAAAAGAGTCCAACATTTTCTGTACACCAGGGATTTTGCAGATATCTTTCCTTTGCCTGCTACAATGGAGTAATTGTTCACATACCCCAGATCTCATGCACTTCTCTCCCCCCTCCCCCCCAAAAATGCTTTCCAGAGTCTCCACTCTTAAGTAGTTGCTCATCTTATATTATCTCAAGGCTTATCTACTTTTCTTACTTAGTACATAGATTATAATGGTAGTTCTGTGTTTATTTCTGATTATCTGTGGGATTTCTCTATCCCCTAACCTGAATCTGTGGTAGTCTCTAGTTATTTTGCCTAGCAAGGGCATGTCTAATAGCAAACCAGTATAACAGATGTTTCAGAATGCATACATGACTGGAGAGATTAGTCACGTCTAATGGATGACTAATCAAAGGATCGAGCCAACTCCAATGCCCAAGGAGGCAAAAGTGTTTAATAGTCAAGGATCAAGAGGCCAGTGTTGGTTAGGTTGGAATATCCAAATTTTATTTTTGTTTTCTGTGTGATAATGAACAAATAAACTTCTTAAGTAATTTCTTGCTTTACGTTTTTTATTTTACTATAATAGTGAAATTGAAATTGTGTGCAGAATAATAGAGATTAACAATAAAGTAGACAAGTAAAGAGAGTGTAGGAAAGCAGGGGTATTATAAGTTATTAAGCATGAATCAAAGATGAAGACTACAGTGTTTTGATGGCCTTAGATTGAAGTCTAAGAATGAATGAAGCCTTTAAATAAATGAAGCAGAAATGCTGTCCGAACAGAGAGAATATTATGTAGATATTCAGAGAAAGAAGTAAGGATGAATGATAAAGATGCATGGAGGAGGAAGAGAAAGTGCAGAAGTTCATGATTGATGACTTCTAGTTTTGTAGAGTTTTTTTGTTTCTCCTTTGCAGCAATTACCTTACAATGAAGCATGCAGATACACTGATTGTGTATTGATGATTAAGTAAAAGATTTTCAGTGAGTGAATCTATCCAGTTTTGTTGTCTTGATATGATATTTACTTTAATTATGCAGTAAAAATATTTTGCATGAATAAAAAGAAGAGTTATGTTCAAAGAACTTTCAAGGGTGTTTGACATCACATCATTTAAGTTCTTTGGACAGGTTCTTCCTAAAAGCAACAAGTGCCGCTCCCCAAAAATAAAAAAAAATCAGTAGTGAAAAAAAAATTTAAGTTTAAAATCCTGTACAATCAAAATGCCAATAGACAACAAGACTAGCTGATTCCAACTGGCTTATGCTAAGCTGATTTTCTGGAGATAAAACAATTATAAATGCCCACTGAGACAGAGGAACTTTTGCCCCTCTCATCCAGAGTGGCATGTGTGATGGCACAAGCTGATGCTGCCCATAACTGGTAGCTTTTTTCCAGCCATATTTCACAGTGAATCTTCAACATTGCTAACCCAGTTGTGTTCATTAAGCTCGGAGGTTTGAATCAAAGAGAAATGAAATTCTTACTGTGTTTCTTTGTGGGAAGAAAAAAAAGAAAACAGCTAATTCTGTCTAAGCTCCCATCTTTCATTCCCTTATCATACAGAAAATGATCTTCATAAACTGAAATGGAGACAGGCAGCCCAAACAAGAAGCTTCAGTGACCATTGGGAACCATCTGTTTCATGCATATTTGCTATATTTTGGAATTTAATTTGAGAGTTAAATTTTTTATCAAAATAAATCTGAATTTGTAGTTTTACCATGGCCCTTAAAACAATTTAAAGTTCTATAATCTCAGGGCATTTCAGCTCTGCTGGTACCAGTCAGAAGCATAGGAAGTTTTCTTATTTTTAAGCTAAATCAAGCATCTAACAAGTTGTTAACTGGAACCACTCAGTCTCAGTTTAAACATTCTTTTTCAGCTTCCTCTCTCTTACTGCTATTTCAATACTCTGAAGACAGGCACTGCTTTGTGTGATCTATTAGACTTTAAATTCAAGGGGGGGCTCCATGTGTATTCATTTACCTTTTTCCCAATAACCATGCTTTCTGTGTGTAAAATGTTCAGTATATATTTCTTGAGCATATTTATAACATAAAAGAATATGACCCTTTAAAATTTCATGATTATGTTTAAAATAAAGAAACAAAGTAGAAATGAAAAATAAACAAAATCAAAAAATAATATGGCTTTACAATGATTGATGTTACTTTTATTTCATTAGGAATCTCAATAACTAATATGTATTGGCTCCTTACAGATTTCATGACTGTATATTAAACTCTCAATATTTCCATCAACTCTACTAAGGGTTGACTGTTTCATCCCAAACGAGTCCCACAATCGCATCTTCCTGGGAAAGGCATGAATCACTTACAACAGTTAGCATTGAAAAGCACAGTTGATGTGGTAGCATTTAGAAAACACATACTCATTCAAAGCAGTAATTGTTTTGCTACCAGGGCACAACCCTTTATAACATACCTTAGAATTTTGTGTGTGTGTGTGTGTGTGTGTGTGTGTGTGTGTGTGTGTGAAGATGGTACTTTATTTTTTGTCAGTAGCTACCAAGTGCAAAGCTTGAGTACCTCCCCTCATTTGTTTTTTTTATCATGTATCACTACCCAGGGGCAATCATTAGCTAATTTGTGGATTTATGATTACAGTTTATGAGCTTTAAACAATGTTAAGCCATTTTGTTCTCTCCTCAGTGTAATGACAGATGAAGAATGTCTATTCTTTATATTCTCAACTGTGTAAGGGAAATATACCTCATTCTGTGTTTGCTTGGCTTCTATGACATCCGAAATTGCTGCCTTATTACTTTCTTGCTGGATCTTATCTGAAAGCAATGTTTACCTAAGCTACCCAATCTGAAAGCTGCTAAGGTTCTTTATGCTGCCACCTATGACAAAACAAGGTTAGAACACCAGTTTAGCATGGGAATCTAATAACTATTACTTATGCAGTATTCTAGTGACATACATACTGAAGAGCAAAATTGGTTACTGCTGTGTAGGCTGACGAGACCTGGCACCCTAGCTATGTGAGATGTGTTTTCATTATTCAATGAGACACAAACATTCACTTTTCTAAACTTGTTTTGAATAATGACAGTCTATATTACCTTTGCATGTGTGACTCAAATTTTACACTATGGAGGGTAAGGATTTTGAATATTTCCTGTGGCTGACAGAGTAGCTGTGTTATAACTGTTAAAAGAGCTAAACAGTCTACATTGTGAAACAGCATTAGTATGCTTCCAAATTTGCTAACAAAATACACATATCAAACAGACAGTAACAAGTGCTGGCAGGATGTGAATAATTGGAACCCTCATACATTGCTGGTGAGAATATAAAATTGGACAGCTATTAAAAAAGTTTGTAGTTTCTCAAATAGTCAAAAACATATACGATATAATCTACCAATTGCACTCTTAGGTATATACCCACAAATTGAAAATATATGAACAAGCAAAAACTTCTACATGAATGTTCATAGCAGCATTATTTATAATAAGCAAAAAGTACAAATAACTCAATTAACTGATGAACATATGAACAAAATGTGGTATGTGAATACAATGGAATATTTTTTCAGAAGTAAAAAAGAAATGACATTCTGATACATGAAATAAACCTTAAAAACATCATGCCGAGTGAAAGAACCCAATATAGACACCACAAATCACATTACCTTCCACTTATATAAAATGTCCAGAATAGGCAAATCCATAGAGACAGAGAGTAGATCAGCGTATACTAGAAGCTGTTGGGATGAAAGAATATGAAGTGACTGCTGATGGGCACAGGGTTTCTTTTTACAATGAAAAGCAAAAATTTCTGAAATTAGACTGTGGTGATGGTTGCACAACTTTATGAATACATTAAAAACTACTGAATTTATTCTTTAACAGGGTAAATAATATGGTATGTGATGATATCTTTAAAGTTAATGTTATTATTGGTGTCTTCATGTGATGTTCATCTTTGTATTAGGTGCTGGCAAATCATTGTGTTTTCACAAGCACATAGAAAACATTTGCACTAATTAAAGAATTACTTCAATTATGTTAATCATTATTCTTTGTTCTTATCAAACAGCCTGTGATTTAGTTTTTAAATTATGTTAATGCTTTTAATTATCACTGTATTACATTTGATTTTTTACCTGTTTTTGCTGAATGAACCCCTAATTCTCTTATTTGAATTTTTATTTATATTTTTTTATTTTAAGAGAAGCAGAGAGAGACGGAGATAGAAAGAGAGAGAAAGAGATACAGAGAGAGGTAGAGAAAGAGAAGATCACTTTTTATTTATTTTTTCATCTGGACTTCATTTCTTTAACTTTTAGTTGTGTATATGGTGCTGGGGTTTGAACCCAGGTCCTTGGGAATGCTACTGAGCCACCACTCCAGCCCCTTATTTGAATTTTTTATACGCCTACTGTGGCTATATTTTCTGTTTCGGATAATGTGAATTAAACTAATGCTAATATTCACTGAAATTTAAAATCTGGGCCTTTTGTTTTAATCTTATCACCTTTGGCATAGGGGGATAAAAAAAGGAGGAAGCAAATGTTTCCACTTTGATTCTGTTTCTAGACTTCTACTGAAAATAGAGTAGTATGTCTCAGGAAAAAAATAAAATACTGTTATGGCCTAAAATTACCATATTTCTCCAAAACCTATTATTACCTTTCCCTGGGAATATAAAAATGATCTTTTAACAGGCATCACTCAACCTTAGCCCCCATCTGTTTAAGTTATCCTTTACTTTCAACCCTCACTAAAGAACATTCTGTTACAGTGTTATGTTCCTCAAAACCTTCAGCAAATCCCACTTTCCTATTGATCTTAATATACTCTGCAGATTTTGATTTTTTGACTTTTGCACACCATATTCCACAATTCCTTTATTTACCTTATACTCTAGTCACATAGGTTCCTTAGTTTCCTTTTTGAACATACTCTTGCTCTGAAACTTGAGAAATACCACTGCCTACGGTGAATTAATTCCCAGTACTCCTGTTATTATTCCATCTGCTTCCTATGGCCATTTTAATCACAGGTAACACAGAAATATCACGAATGCACTTTGTCTTATTGCCCACTTAACCAGAGACCAGAACAATCCCTGGTATAAAGTAGAAAATCAACTGATAAATAAACGAGGAAGTAAATATTAATTGATAGTTAAATGAGGAACTGATTGCATCTATATATTCTTCTGGATACCCCAAATCTCCCTCTTTCTGAAATTGTATAAAACTGTCTTTACATTTGTACTCATATTCTGTGGTACATAGTATATACATTTATTTATTTATGCATGCATGCATTCATAAATGCTAGGGACCAAACTCAAGTCCTTGACCATGAAAGGAACTTTCAGTTAAGCCTCCAGCACCCACTGCACATTTTAGTTATTTGATTATTCATCTTTATTTTTCCTGTGCCTCATTCATTTCTCATTTCCTGAATTTTCTAATATAGCACCTTGTACTTATTCTCTATTCAGCCAATACTGGCAGAAGTCAATTAATTAAGAGCTCACTATGCTCAGTTTGGAAATTGTATCTGGTTTGCATTGTTTTCCCTATAGCCTAATTTGCATAAATATTACATGCTTAGTTAGAGAAGTACTTTATTTAAGATAAGCTCTAGGTATTTTAACTACATAATTTTTACCTAAAATGTCATTTATCATATGTTTTGTTTTGTTTTGCTTTTTTGTTCTTGCAGTTGTAGAGATTGAACCCAGAGCTTTATTCATCCTAAGAAAGTGCTTGTCCCACTGAACTAGTCTCTAGAACTCATGATATA
The DNA here is from genome assembly GCA_004027875.1 of Aplodontia rufa. NCBI lineage: Eukaryota > Metazoa > Chordata > Mammalia > Rodentia > Aplodontiidae > Aplodontia > Aplodontia rufa. The sequence continues at coordinate 27,344 of PVKS010017877.1, forward strand.
TTTTGCTTAGGAATTTTAGATTTTTACAGAATGTGTCTACTAAGAATATGTATTATTGACAAATGAATCCATATAAAAATCATTTAAAATGTGGCTTTTGAAATTAAACAGATACAATATGTGAATTTTACAACTTTGTCAACAGTGATGGAAGTAGTTATCAAATTCTGATTAAAAACAAGGAATATAGTTTTTCACATCACCTTTAGGAATAGAGTTGATGACAACTGTTATGGTTTAGATGTGAGTGTCTCTCAAAAGCTCATGTGTAAGATAATGCAGGAATGTTCAGAGGGAAAATGATTAGATCATCAGAACTGGAACCAAATCATTGCATTAATTCATTTGACTAGGTTACCTGGGGGTAACTGCAGGCAGGTAGGCATGTCTTTGGGGTCTATCTTGTCCCCAAAGATAAGCCGAATGCATGCCCTCTCTTTCTCTCTCTCTCTCCCCTGAATGTCATAAACTGAGTTGTTTTTCTTCACTACACCCTTCTGCAATGATGCTTTGCCTCATTTCAGGTCTAGAGCAATAGAGTCTGCTGAGCATGGACTAAACTTCTCAAACTGTGAGGCAAAATAAAATTCTCCAAGTTGTTCCTGTCAGGTCTTTTGGTCATAGTGACAAAAAGCTGACCAAAACAACAATGGAACTGTACAATATTTTTCAGTAACTGTTACTGGGGCCTGCGGTGGTTGATGGTAGGAGTAGAGAGACTAAATCAGAGAAAGCCTCTCTATTCATCATTATTTCAAAGCAACAGTAGTGTGTCAGAAGCCACACATCTCCCGTTCCCTTACATCTAACTACCATTTCTAGGCAAGAGTTATATAAACCAAATTATAGGCTACTTAACAAATTACATTCTCCATGGATTACAACTTATATGTAAACATCTTGTTCCAAAGTTTCAAAACTAAGTCCTGTCACAAATACAAGAAATTTTGTTTTTCCTCTGGTTAAGTCAATTAGCTAACACAGATGGTTATGCCAGATACCAAGTCAACTTAGGATGAAATATGTCTGACAAATGCTGATATTAAGTCCTTTTACTTGAAGACTAGTTACTGTTTATTTTAAAAACATGTATGGCTGTATGAAAAGATGAATTTTCTTTCTGTGTTTGTAATCTTACTGGATTGCATGTGATCCCCATTACATTTTGATTTAATGCTCATTCAATAGTAAGTGCTTTCTTTCATTGCTATGTTTATGTAGAAGCTTTACGGGTTGGGAGAAGGTTGTTCTTTTAATTGTATTTTCCCAACAATTTGTAACTTATTAACATACGTAGAACATTATTACAGAATAATGAACATAAAGCAATTATAATTTACAGACCAGAATATATTTTGAAAGTCTTTTAAAATGATTGTTTCTGTTTAATGTCATAAACTGATTTCAGTGTGGTTAAATTGAGAAATCACTGCTCTTTCATAATTAGTGGTGGTGGGGTGGTATACAGGACAGGGCAAGACAGTCATGGGGACGTGGTTTGAGGAACCTACCTTTTTTTTTTAAACAAGCCTTCTAATTCTGATGCAGGTGGCTTGTGGCTCATAATTTTATAAAACACCATTTATGAAACTGACTACCCTGCTTCAGTGTTCTTCTATATCCCAAATCCTAAATGCTTAACGTATCTATAGAAAATTGCTTACCATCTATGCAAATGAATAAGCAGGTTGTGCTGTTGCATGTCCAATACTAACATATACGAAACTCCCCATTTAGACATGAAGATAGGCCATGGTTACGTTTTAAGAGTGATGGAGGTCTGTTTTCTTCTGGTTTGATCCCAAGTTCTTCACATAACCTATTCTTCAAGGCACTACAGTTCATGTCACTGCTCCAAAGCATTTTTCCTGGTCAGAAAACGTAAAATCTCTGGCCCACCTCAAAATTCTAACCCTCATTCATATCACTTCTATTACTATACATAACTTTTCATTTCCTTCTCATACTATTAGCTTTGTGAGGGCAGGGTAAACTTATTTTAATTTTCTACCCATGTTAAGTTGAAAAAGAAGTGAGAAATTATTTGCTGAACAATTAATTCTGAATATCTAAACAATGTAACTTGGCACAACCTGAAAGTTAAGTATTTTCTTGCTAGAAAAAATATCCACATCTTTTAAAGAAATAAAAAAAGATGGGCAGCACAATCTTTATATATCATACAGGACAACAGCTACTGCCAACTTTTCTGGGGATGAATTTGATTCATTTGCTGTTTTCTCTTAATTACAGATTCTATACTTTGCTTGCTACCTGGTAGATTTTCTCCAGTGAAGATGCAAATAAGTACTATCTAGTTCATTAAGTTCATTATTGATAATGTGATGGTTGGTGGCCTATTAGAAATTAACCAATTGCTATCTAATTACCCAGCTTTGTATTCTCTCCTGATATTTCTTTGATAAATTGCCTATAAATTCCTTAATTTTTTACAGGCTCCTTGAACCTATCATAATATCATTAGATTTTTCCAAATTAATGAGTTAAGTTAAATTTTGACATCTTTCTGGTAATATTTGCCTGAGACTAATGATCTATTTCTTTGAAAATTATACCTTAACATGAATATTTAATTTACTAAAAGAACTATTTCTGTTTTTAAATATCACTTAGAAGTTCCTTACATGCACTAAAAATCATCCTATTTTAAAAGACAAGAACTTCAAATATATAAACTCAAGTTCTATTCTACATGAAAATCAAATGAACTCTAAATTAGAGAATTTAACTTATTTGTCCACATTATATCAATTACGCATTATTTTTACTATTAATTTTCTAAATCTAAGAGACTGCATCTGTCCTAGTATTGACTTTGGATTTCAGTGGCCTGACAAGTGATGTCCCTCAGAGAAATTAGTTCTTTTCCCCCCTCTAATCTAAATCTTTCCCAAAGACACAGAAGGAGCTTTCAATGAGATTCATAAAACACCATTAATATGAATCACAGACCGTGATTAAGTCTCTTTCAAATTTTATAGTGGATAAGGATCTCTTAAAATCTCCCCTGTGCTTCAAGGTTTATTAGAACTAATCTTAACCTTATGGTAGAAACGAGGAATAGCATGCTGCCCAGCTGGCACTGCAGAAGAATTCTGTGGCTCACACAATGGGATGAAGTGCCAGGCTCTATTGACTATTTTAATTTAAATTAAATTTTTAAAATTTTAGTTAGCTTATTCAGTCTGAACTGTCTAAAACACAAAATTTTTAGATAATAAGAATGGACTCATGAATGCTTTCTGAAATCCATGTTCCTCTGTGTAGTAGTAGATTAGGCTCTGTCATACTGAGACTTGGGTCTAATATAAGTTTGAAACTTATTAACTCTCCATCCTTGGGTAGTCTCTTACAGCCTTGATTTCCTTCTGGGTACAATAGAAATTTGGATCTGTTTTTTAATGTGTCCACTGAGAGGATGAAATGAAAAAATTTACAACTAGTTCAAAACCTGGTAACCACGAGTCATGCTTTCAAAATATTTCAGTTACCATTTTAACAAGTTCCTTTGATACCTTGTTTTCAACTAGCCCAAAGTCACTTTTATTAATCTTAACTAAATGCAGATACTAGTAGTTAGGAAAAACTTTAGTCATTTTTATTACATCACTGAGGAATACATTTGTATTTATCATGAGTAAATGATTAGGGAGAAAATTGCTCTTGAAACATTAGTTTATTTGACTTTGAAGGCTTCTGTTGATATTTCCAGCTTTATCAAGTTATGTGATGTTGATTTTTTTAGTATCTGAAGAGATTATTTTAAATAATTTATTTATAATTTTCATCATTCATTTCCAAGAAGGAATTTAAACATCTGTTCTCTGAAAAGTTCAGAGTCAATCATCATGGTAATTTAACGCAAAATTTATTTAAAATATAAACAGTTTTTGCTTGTCTAGTGAAAAACTGAATTATTGCATCTTTAAGCACTAGTCTCATTTCAGAATCTCAGCTACCTAGCAGGGACCTCAGGTAAATACACCTGAGACAATTGTTGATGGGAGTCTGAGGCCACAGCTCTGAAAGAGGGTGTTGTGGGCTCTTTGGGGCTGGTTTGAGACAAAAAGGGCATCAGGAAGGTTTTTAAACTGAATTTCATGCCAAATCATAACCATCAGGATTTTATTACATCTTCCAGGTGTGCTGTGGTTGGGAGAAAAGTATAATCACTTATCTAAGAAATAGAACATATCTCCTGAACGACCCTCTCACACAGTGCCACGCCGCACATGCTGGAGGACCTTAACTTTTCTCCTACGCTCTTGTAGCAGCCTCCCAAGAAGTTACTCTTTTATTTCTTCACTTTTCTGGTCTGCTGTCCTCTATGGTGTTGTTGGGATTAACTATACCCAAACGAATAGGATTCCTGTATTTTTTTTGCCTAATGACCTCTGCTAGAAAAACGAACAAAGAAATGTATTCTACTTATGTACCACAGTTGTCTCAGTAGATTGACATAAGCTCCCAGCCAACCAGCTCACAATCCGAAATCAGACCAGTGCTGGAAACCGAAATCATTCGTTTTACTAGCAAAACAAAGACATCTCTGTATTTTAAATTTGGATGCTATTATGGGCTCAATTATATATACCCCAAATTGATATATTGATGTCCTAATCACTACTATCTCAGAAAGTGGCTGAATTTGGAGATGGGGGCTTTTAAAGAGGTGATTAGGGCACAGTGAGAATAGGTATGCCTGAATTCAATCTGTCTAGAGTCATTATAAGAAAAGGAGATTTTTTAACACAGACAACACATAGAATGAAAGGGGACAACTGAGAGCACAGCAAGAAGGTGGACACTGGAAGCTAGAGAGGCCCCAGAAGAAACCAACCTCCTCAGACCTCGATCTTGGACTTCAAGCCTCAAAAACTTCAAGAAAATAAATTTATATTTTTTAATCCACCCAGCCTGTGATATTTTGTTATGGTAGCTCTAGAAAATTAACACAAATGTTTTAAATAAGAATTCAATTTGGTTTAAATTTTATTCCATTTATACTACTATATATGAATTATAATGCAGCCTGTTTTGATAGACAGGCAAAGGATATTAACATACAACTTATAGAATACCTATAATTAGTGTATAATTGTCAAAATGTCTATCCCCCTTGAATTAATCAAAGGAATGTAAAACTGAATAACATTGACTTTACTACTTATTAAAGATTTTTTCATTTTAATTATTTCTGATAATAATCAGTGTAATTAACGAAGGTCAAATCCATTACTGGTGGAAATCATATTTGATACAACCTTTATGGGGAATGATTATTTTATGAAGGAACTCAACAAGAAAATAAAATGTACTGTTACCCAGCAGCACCACCTTCCTTAAATGGTTTATGAAAATAATCTTAAAAGCTGAGTGAGTCAATGGTGTGTACGTATTTCAGAGAGAAGGATTATACTTACTTTGTTTACTGAATTATTATGTATGATGGTGAAAAATTAAAAGTTATCTAGATACGTACCAGGATGATTATAGTTTTAACTCTGCCACTGATACCTAATCATCTAAACCAGTGCAACCTGCTCAATTTCCATACTCCTTCCTTCCATCTTTACACAGACACATCTCTACGCCTGTACATACATTTTTGGATGCTGATCTGTTGCCTTAGGATTAGTATGTGATAGTTAATTCTCCTGTCTTTGACCTTTATGTGTTTGGCATTTGATATCTTTTCTTCCTTTGACTGTAAATTTAGCTTTCCTATATGGATTCACCTTTAGAATCCTGTTTCTTGGGCTTTATGCTGGTCCAGTGAACTTCTGATTTAATCTACAACTTTCCAGAGTCTGTCTTCAAATCTATTCAATGAATTTTTGCTAACAATGCTATTTTTACTTACCAACATCAGGCTTTATAGCCATTAAATGAATTTATGACATAATTTAACTATTTACGAGCAGCAAAAACATTTAATACTAAGTTATCTGTTAAAACGTAGAAAAATAATTATTACAAAAAGTGTCATAAATGAATTTGTAATGTGACCAAAAACCTAGGGAAAAAATTACTAGAAGGAAATATGCTAAAAACTAACAAGGGCTTTTGTTTCCTCCCTTCTTTCATCCCACTGACAATGTGCAATCAGATGTTTATAAAATGTATTGAAAAGTGAAGTTTACTTAAACACTTTTCATTTGATATTTAATTGCTAGCAAGAGTAGAAGCATTTTATATTTGTAGGATTTTGTTTTTATCCCTAGTAGGATTAGGTTCAGTGGCAAGAAACATAAAACCCCAAGCAAAGTATTTTAAACAAAATGAATTCATTGCTTTTTCATTTAAAAATCAGTCGGGTGGTTTGGGCCCAAAGCCAGTGAGTTTCTCCAAATATCAACTCCTTCAATTATTGCTGGTATACACTATATAACTTTAATCTCAAATCCATGGCAATGGCACCTGATTTTCAGGAGGGTAACTAAAGGAAAGGTGAATAAAAAGTAAAAGATGTTTTATATTGTTTGAAGAAAGTGTTTTAGAAACTTCCATAGAATATTTTACATTGGCCAGATCTTAGTCCTGTGTCTCCACTTATCTAACTGTAAGAGAGTCCAGGAAATCTAGTCTCTACATTGTTTCCATGGTCACAGTTATACATGTATTTCTACGTAGATAAAGAGTTGTTGAAGAGAGAACTCACCATATCAGACGTTATTTTGAAGAATTCAAATAGCTTTTAAAGGAAATGCAAATCAAAACTTCAATGAGCTTCCACCTCACTCCTGTTAGTGTGGCAAAAATGAAAAATTCAACAGATGCTGGAGGGGCTGTGGGAAAAGAGGAACACTGTTACACTGCTGGTGGGACTGCAAACTGGTTCAGCCACTATGCAAAGCAGTGTGGAGATTCTCAAAAAATTAAGGATGGATCCACCTTATGACCCAGCTATCCCACTTCTGGGTATTTTTCCAAAAGAGTTAGAATCAGCATATTATAGTGATGTGGCTTCATCAATGTTTACAGCAGCTCAATTTACTGTTGCTAGACTATGGAACCAACCCAGATGCCCTTCACTCGACTCGACAAGTGGATACAGAAACTTTGGTACTTATATACAATGGAATACTACTCAGCCATTAGAGAAGGCAATATTATGGCTTTTGCAGCCAAATGGATGGACATGGAAAGAATTATGCTCAGTGAAGTATCCCAATCTCAGAGACTCAAGGGCTGAATGGTATCTCTCATCTGTGGAAGCTAGAATACATGGGGAAGCAGTATGTTAGACGGCTAAGCTAATAATAACTTCAAATTGTATGATTCTCAACGCAACAGGGAGACTCCCTAGGATACTTGGAGGTGTAGGGAGGGGGAGGGTGTAGGAAGAACTCCTAGGAGACTGGAGGGTGGGAATATGGGGGAATCATCTCAGAAGGAGATCGCTGTCCTCCACAAGATATCCATTTAACTCAGGATTTCTTCTGGGGGAAACAGCAACAGGGGGAACCCAAGCTGGGCATCCATGGTATGGCATTAGCCCTGGATAACTAAGTATATATACAATGGTTCTTGAATGTTTGATAATGTTTCCCCCTCAACTGTATCTCTATATCCATCTAATAAAAAAATTAAAAAAAAGAATTCAAATAGCTTTGAAATATATTTATAGAAATCAACCTATGCAATTTTCTTTTCTCCACGGTAGGATCATTATATTCCAAATATTTCTTATACATCCTTGTTCTGTTAACATGTCCCTTGACATGTACAATCTTGATTTGCATTTCTTAATCATTTTAGAACTTTGTTCATTTTTTCTCTTATTCTTTAATGTATATCTTTTGTGACTTAAATATTTGTTTAAAATTACAGCACTATTGTTTATATGCTTTTTATTGAAGAGAAGTAAACATCTAAACACTGTAATTTAAAATTCCATTTGTATACTTTTTATTATATTAGTCTATTACGCTGCTAATAATTTCGAGTAACAAATGTCAAGAAAAAATAAATGTCAAGAGGTCTTATTACTTTGACAGCAGTGAATATGTTTAAAAATACTGAACATAATTTGAGCAGAAATTGAGTTGATGAAGCAAAAAGAGAACTTATCTAAAGAAATTACAATTCACTGTTGTACACATGTTTTAATCCAAACTTGATGTCCCTTTTAAAATCTTTGAGCCTTAGATATTTAAATAGCTAAATATCAATGTTGTTTATAGAATTAGTAGCTTCTCAGGATGAATCCAGAGGGAAATGAATAATAAGAATTTTTAGAGGTAAAACAAATTTTATCTTGATTAAAAAAAAAAGGTAAGAGAAACCCAGCAGAACTTTTAAGGTTATTTTTAATTTATGGAAATTTGAGTCAGTTGAATAAGTCTCTTGGGTGTATGTTAAGTTTTGGAATTAATGATGCAAGAGACATTGGAAAGACATATTATACTACATGCTACAAACCTGAAATGGAAGGAAACTTCAAAAGAAATGGATCTTCATATCAGTTAATCTGCATGCACACATAGGACTGACAAAAATACCCAAAACAGTGACAATAAATCCCATATCCACTTATATTGCAACTATTTAATAACCATAAAGGCTTATATTTATTAACAAGCATGATTGGAAAAAATGCTCCATTAGTTATGTAGTGTTGTCTAAATGCTGAGGTGAGGGAGGACTTGTTTTCCTTCTCCTTCATCTTGACTCCTGTATTCATTATTAGGAGAAATACCATATTCTTTGATAAATGAAAACCAATCCCATCAGATGCTAAATCTGTTAAGTTATTAAGATCATTTGGTTTTTTTCAATTTTTGAAGGACAATTATTGTGTAAGGAATAAGTACAAAGATTCTGAAAGCAGGGTATTTAGTTCAAATTCCAGCTGTGCCAGTTACTAGATGTTTTATCCTTGCTGCTTTACTCATGTGCCTCAGCTTCCCTGTCTGTAGAGTAGTCATAATGATAATAATAATAATTGTATTCACCACACAGGGTTTCTTTGAGAGGTGATTTCATATGTATGTGTACTTCAATATGTGCTAATAATCATGGCATATAAAACTATAACCCCTTGATACATCTGATTTCAACCCAGCTGAAATTGTTGGTTCTAGGCACATTGCCAGGTTCAATATCAATTATTGCCTGCTTTTATTTGTTTATTTTCCTTGAATACTGGGAAAGATACTCAGTTCACACAGATTCAACTAAAGAGGGTCAAGAGCATTCCATGACCTGGGACATAGTATCCAAAGATTAATGTCCAAGGTTCTTCTTCCTATGTTAGAACGATTTTGTGGTGTCTTCCACATTATTCTCTAGATTCCCCAGTGAGGATGGGTCTGCATTTCTCACAGTAGTAACCTGCTCATTTGTTTATCATTTATAGTATTTCCTTTTTCCCTTTCACCTGGTTTACTCCTTTCTTAAAAGATGATCCTTTCTTAGGATCACTTCTTATCACATTCAAATCCTTGCTTCTGACTTTGTCAGAACAAAAACTAAGGCAGAGATGATAATGAAGATAACATTCATTTTAAGTCAGAGCACACCATTTTGGCCCACTACCTTCTAGTCTCACTGTCTTTTCCTTTCTGTTACTATATATAATTTACACCCATGTAATTTTTTCTCATTTCTCTACTTTTTAATGTTAAAAATTCACTCTATGTGCTTTAACTGTTCATTTAGTATTTTTATTCAATTGTGCCTCCCCGAGCTTAATCCTTGTATTACACTTAAGATCAACACTAGGATCTCTGTCATCTGCCCTTTCACACTAGCGTGTAAGCTCCGTTGCTAGTATGGAAAAGAACAGGTAACACGGATTTGCCTGAAGCCTGCCAGCTATTGTATTACCCTGGTAATAACACCACCAAAGTCTCCTTTATTTTTACTTCTTTAGAAGAAACCTTTATTTGTTTTATTGAGAGCAGATGGCTGAGTCTGAAGGAAGTTCCTCAAATCTTCATAAACTGTTTAAATATCTTACATCTGATGTTTTTATTTACCTGTAAATACGAGGAAAAAAAAACCTTTTGGATATATTTTTTTTTTTTAAGAGAGAGGGACACTGAGAGAGACAGAGAAAGAGAGAAACAACTTTATTTAGTTTTTCACATGGCCTTAGTTGCTCCAACACTCAGTTGTATACGTGGTGCTGGGGTTTGAACCCGGGTCCTCGTGCTTGCCAGGCAAGCACTGAAACCACTGAGCCACCTCTCCAGCCCCTGGACATGATTTTTAGAAAGCTCATATTGAAATTGATTTATTTTGAAGGACTATGGTGAAGTGTTTTCACTTTTTTAGGTAAGTTTTATTTTGTGGAATTTCTTTTGTTTCTTAGATTTGCAAAGAAGATAAATGATTTAGAAGCAGATTTAGAAAGTGTCTTCCTATGTTACTGAGTTAGTGTGCTATTTTGTAAAACCATCATATTTCATCCACTGTTTTTGTGTTGGTGTACAGGTATATTTTTCTGCTGAGACTCCAACAGACTTTTATGACTTGCAGGACTTAAAGAGGTCAAGGCACACTCTTGGGATTACTGGAGATAGAGTTCAGCCCAGTAATATGATACAGTAGTTTCACTAATTCTTCTTCTTGGAGTCATAGTGCTAGGAGAATATCTTAAGAAGGAAGTTTTGTTGTCAAGAATATGAGAACAATTATAAAAGGAAAGTCCCTGATCTTCAAAATATTATGCTGATGAGCCCAATGCCAATTTGAAGAACACATCTTAGAAAAAGTATTCCTGCTTTGGGGTACGCTAAATTAAGTGATCACATAGTAATTCCAGTAATGATAATTGAGCCAGACTTGTATTAAGTAGCTAGCCTTCCTGGAAGTGCTTTTCTTTTCACTCTAAGACTCATGAAATACATAGTGCAGGAATAAATGAAGAAATTGTATTTTGGATATATCTTGAATATAATCAATACTATGTGTAAGACTAGCATGTTTCAAAATATAATTTTAATACAAAATATGAAATTATTAAACATTTCTCAAATTTCCATGGCTTTATTGCAACATTCCTTTTATATGTCCTTCACTTCATGATAGCTATTGATTAAAAATGATCATGAACAATCACCGAAAAATCATCTGTATTCATGATAATCAATATGCATGTATCAAAGAAAAATTGAAAATAATTCAAGGCTATATATGGGTTTATTTTCTTCTCAGGTCTTCTCAAATTAATCTTCTCTGGATTCTAAAGAACTTTTAATCAATCTTTTCTTGGATAATGAAAATTATAATTATTTAATATGTATTCACAAGTAAAAATTAAAATTGTCATAATACTTTTAAGAAAAGTGCATGTTAGTAACATCTGATACTAATATGCCAGCATGAACCCGAGAAACTCATATATACAGAGCTTTCCCTTGTAGCTTCTGGAATTGATTGAACTGTATGATCGCATCAACCTCACACAGGGCAGTTCCAAGGTGATTATAAATCACTGGTCGCAACCCCTGCCTTCTGTAATATCTTGAAATTCTTGGTATCCAATAGCCTCTTTTATTAAAAGACAGAGTACAACATGATGGGGACTTTTCAGACAGTATATCATACATTTTTATGTATATGAAAAATCTATTCAGCTTGCTAAATGCACTATTTAAAATTTATTCAAATGTGCAATATCATATTATGGTACACTGTGTCATAAAATATCTATCCTATAAAATATCTATATCCTATCTCATTATATTTTTGAACATGTGAAAATGTGGTCACCTAACATGGATTGACTGTGAAGTATGGCAAATAAAGGAACTCCTCAATAGCCTCAAATGATTAAAAAGGGATTGCAGAGGTGTTACCAAACCCAAGGTCTTCTCAAAGTACTTGATCACCTATGCTGCCAAATGCAGACACTTGCTTTTTTTTTTATATTGGTGCATTATACTTGTATAACATGATGGGATTTGTTGTCACACATTCATACATATACACAATACAATATACAGAGAATGAGAAAATGTACTTCTGGTAGAGAAAAATTTATCTAAAGTAGGCTGATGAATAAAAAGATAGTTATGAAGTAAGACAGTACAAAAATGGGTAAATCTTTAAAAACTCACATAAAACAGTAAATTCAATATCTAAAATCAATAATAAACTAAAAATGACTAATAGCATCTAATTTAGAGAGATTTTAGAATCAAAATAATCTGAGTTCCTTATGATATTCAGAACGTGGTTTAAAGTATTGAGAGGTTATATAGTTTGTTAAGTGTAATGCATACAAGACCAAATTTATAGACACAAAGAATCTTTAAAGTATTTAACTTAGTAAGAAAGCTGAGCAATATTCTTGGAAACTGTGTTGATATATAAAACTTTATTGCTATAAAATAAGAACACATTTAGAGTATGTTAACATTTTTAAAGTTTATCATGTATTAAAACAATAAGACAAGTAGGCCTAAAAGATTTGAAAGACATAGAAATACATGAAGTTGAAGGAAATTAAGGACTCAAAGAGAGAGAGATGCTACGTACAAGGACAGGAAGCTCAGTAGCATAAAGATATTATTTCCCAAACAATATATAAATTCAATTTATGTGAAAGAAAACAAGACCAAGGGAAGCTAAGATGGTCCCACGGAGAAAGAAGAACCAAAACGCCTTGCATGACTAGATATTAAGATTCAATGAAAAGCCACGAAAATTAAGTTGGTCCATATTGGCTTGCAGAAAGTAAAACAGAGATCTGGGGAACTGTTCCACATACAGATAAAAGCCTGCTATATAACAGAGCTGGTTTTGCATGTTTGCGAGAAAAGAATAAATTACTGAGTGCACCGCACCTATGTAGTCAGTGAGGGGAAGAAAATGAAACCTAAGTCTCTTCATAGGCCATATATCACATCTTCTCCTGGTAAGTTAATGTGGGAGGAAAAAGAATACCACTTGTAATAAGAAAGTGAAAGTGGCCTTGGAAGTGACTTCTTTATTAAACACAATTATATTCTGTAAAAAGAAAACTGAAAAATTCTACCATATTTAAATAACTAACTCTATTGATTAAGCATCATAAAAGATCATGAAAAGATGGAACCATGAATCAGTGGATGATTTTTTTTATTATTTATTTATTTTTATTAAGAAATTTAGTTATTGTACAATCATAAATGCATATAAAGTAATAATACAATATGCATATACTCTTTTTAATGAAAAAAATAATGTATATGTAGATTCTGAAAATTAGATTTACCCCCAAGAGCCCCCCACCCAATTACCCACCTTTATCCCTTTCTCCCTCCCAATAAATCTCTTTAAACTTGTGATCCTCCTGCCTCGGTCCCCCAAGTTGCTAGGATTATAAGCATGTACCACCATACCTGACTCCAAATTTATTTTTAATTGACACATAATCATCCAATTATGGGACATGTTATAGTATTTTATATTTTTTCTACAATAATTAAATCATAGTATTTAGCATATCCAGCATTTCACACATTTAACATTTCAAAAATCCTCTCTGGCTATTTTGAAATCTTCAATACCATAGCCATCCTGAAGTATAATGGAAATATTATAGAACATAAGAAAGCATTATGAAGATTTTAGATAGGAATGTTGTCTTCCTGTCTTTTTCTCACAATACCCCGAAAAAAATCCTCAAATCTTTAAACATCTGATTTTTGACAAAGGGGGACAAAATATTACATGGAGAAGTGACAGCCTCTTCAACAAATGGTGCTGGACAAACTGGTCATCCACCTGCAGAAAGTTGAAATTAGACCCATATCTTTCTCCTTGCACAAGAATCAAATCAAAATGGATCAAGGAGCTTGGTATTAA
>PVKS010017878.1:0-14626 GCA_004027875.1 Aplodontia rufa
GGGGTAGCAATAGGGTAGACAGCTAACCTAACAATAACTTCAAATTGTATGATTTTCAACACAATGGGGGGATGGCTCCCTAGGTTACTTGGAGGTGTAGGGAGGGGGATGGAGAGGGGGAGGGTGTATGAAGAACTCCTGGGAGAGTGGGAATATGGGGGAACCATCTCAGAAGCAGATGTCATTCCTCCACGAGAGACCCATTTATTGCAAGAGTTCTGGGGGAAACAGCAACAGGGGAAACCCAAGCTGGGCATCCATGATTTGGCATTACCCCTGGATAATTAAGTATATATACATTGGTTATTGATGTTTGATAATGTTTCTCCCTCAATTGTGTCTCTATATACATCTAATTAAAAAATTGCTTCCCCCCCAAAAAAAAAAACCCTACAGAGGACAGGATCAAGGGAAGATATTTTAACTATAAAATCCATTTATGACAGACCCATAGCAAACATTATACTCAATGGTGAAAGACTGAAAGCATTTCCACTTAATTCAGGAACAAGACAAGGCTGTCCACTTTCACCACTCTTATTTAATATAGTCCTTGAAACCCTTGCCAGAGCTTTCAAACAAGAGAAAGAAATCAAAGGAATTCGAATAGGAAAAGAAGAAGTCAAGTTATCTCTATTTGCTTGTAACATGATCCTCTACCTAGAAAACCCTGTAAGCTCCACCAGAAGACTTCTGGAGCTTATAAAAGACTTCAGCAAAGTGGCTGATTATAAGATTAACACCAATAGGTTTAGGTTTAGGTTTAGGTTTCCTATACTCCAGCAACAAGGACACTGAAGAGGAATTAGAAAAACCGATCCTTTCACCAACTCCTCCAAAACAATAAAACCCTTGGGCATAAATCTCACAAAGGATGCCATGGACTTATACAACAAAAATTATCGAACTTTAAAAAAATTATAGAAGATCTGAGTAGATGCGAAAACATTCCATATTCATGGTTAGGTAGAGTCAATATCATCAAAATGGCCATTTTACCCAAAGCCCTATACAGATTTAATGCAATCCCTATCAAGATACCAATGTCATTCCTCACGGATATAGAAAAACAATACTCGAATTTGTATGGATTATCAGAAGATGCAGAATAGCCAAAACATTGCTCAGCAAGGTGGAGGAGGCAGGAAGCATCTCAATTATTGACCTTAAAGTACACTAGAAAACTATATTAACAAAAACAGCATGGTATTGGAACCAGAACAGAATGGAAGACCAGTGGAATAGAATAAAGAATTGAGATGAACACCTCATACCTTTTACTATCTGATATTTGATAAAGGGGGCAAAAGCATAGCATGGAAGAATGATAGCCTGTTCAACAAATGGTGTTGAACAATTCTGACAGCAATATGGAGACAACTGAAATTGGATCCTTACGTTTCACCCTGCACAAAAATTAAATCAAAATTGTTCAAGGACCTTGGTCTTAAATCAGCAACTCTACAATTGCTTGAAAAAGAAGTAAGATTGACATTTCATGACATAGAGGTTGGTACAGCCTTAACAGAACACCCATGGCGGAAGCAGTAAAATCAAGAATAAATGCATGTGATACAATTAAACTAAAAAGCTTCTCCACAGCTAAAGATTTAGTCAAGAGTCGCAAGGGAGAACCTACAGAATGGGAGAAAAATTTTGCCTGCTACATCTCGGACAGAGCGCTAATATCCAGAATATATAAAGAACTCAGAAAATTAAAACCAAAACCACAAAAAACCCAGTTAATATATGGGCTATGGAACTAAAAAAAGCTTCTCAATGGAGGAAGTCCAAAATGCCCATAAACATATGAGAAAACGCTCTACATCACTAGCAATAAGAGAAATGCAAGTTTCATCTCACTCTAGTCAGAGGGGAAACATGAAGAATACAAACAATGACAGGTGCTGGAGGAGCTGTGGGAAAAGAGGAACAGTGTTACATTGCTAGTGTGACTACAAACTGGTACAGCCACTCTGGAAAGCAGTGTGGAGACTCCTCAAAAAATTAGGGCTGGAACCACCTTATGACCCAGCTATCCCACTCCTGGGTATCTTCCCAAAAGGCCTAGGAATCAGCTTACTGTAGAGATACAGCTTCATCAGTGTTTATAGCAGCTCAATTTACTATAGATAAATTATGGAAACAAGCCAGATACCCCTCATTCGATGAACGGATCAAAAAACTGTGGTACATATATGCAATGGAATACTACTCATCTATTAGAGAAAATGATATTATGGCATTTGCAGCCAAATGGATGGAGAAGGAAAAAATTTTGCTAAGTGAAGTACCCCAAACTCAGAGAGACTCAACAGCCAAATGTTTTCTCTCATCTTTGGAAGCCAGAATATAAGCGGAAACAGTACATTAGATGGCTAACCTAATAATTACCTCAACATGTATGAATTCTTACATGATCACAGGGAACTGTGCCTAGGTTCCTAGGGGATGTAGGGATGGGGTGAGGGAGGGGGGAAGGGAATAGGAAGGACATCAAGGAAACCAGAGAGAGGTAGTATGGGGCAATCTAATCTGAGGGTAACCTCCGACTTCTAGGAGAAGTCCAATTAATTTGGGGCTTATGTAAAATGAAACATGGAACAATAGGGAACACAAAAGGGGGGAACCATGGTCTGGCAACAGTATTGGCTTATTCTGTCATTACACTTTGGTTCTTGATTGTTTGACAATGGACCCCTCCTAGTTGTAAGACCCTGCTTACTGAATAAAAATTTAAAAAAATAGGATTTTTAAAATGAAAAAAAAAAAAGAAAGTACATTTCACCTGGGATCCAGGTGAGTGTATAGTCTGAGAATATTTTACTGGGATGATTTTTATTTCCCCTTCACCAGTGGATGAAGAAACTCATGCATTGAACGCAGTGAGGGTCACTGTAGTGCTCAAGCCCAGTGCAGTATCAGCATCAAGACAGATTTGGCTTTGATTCCTGGATATTCAATCTAATTGTTTTTATTGACCTTAATTTTTATTAACACTTATTGTTCATAACTTCTTGCTAATCTAATTAATAAATTAAGATTTATTACAGACATGTATTTATTAAAAATATATAGTATATATAGGGTCTGGAAAGATAAGATTTTGGCATCTACTAGGCTCTTGAGACACATCCCCCTTGAAAAATGCACTAGGGTACAAATGCTGGGAACTGAACTCTCAGCTCCTGATTTGGAGAATTTTTTATGAAAGAAAAAAACCACCCCATGCTCCATCACAACATGATGTACAAAAGCTTCAAAATTGTATCAGGGTGTAAGCCCAAATCTTGACCTTTCCTTCGTGGGAAAATATCTCATTCTAGACCTGTCAGAAAGACTAGTTAGATGTATTCTGGTGAACAACTGTTGGGTCTATGTCAGAGCCCACACAAGTGAAACCCTCACTGAGTAAAAAGGTGAAAATCCCCAAACCTAAGTTCTCTCTTCAGAGGTACTTGGAAAAAAATGTATTTGTAGGTTAGGACCCAACTGCACCTTTTGTTAAGAGGTTACCTGTGTTAATAGAACCTTGTATTGGGTCACCACCTGGTGGCCAAAGAAACCTACTGTGTTTGGGCTGATAAACCACAGGGTATAGGGATTAGTGCCCTTACATGCAAATCACCCACAAAGAACTGAGCCCTTTTCACATGTACCAGTTCAGACCCTAACCTGGTCAGTTCTTTTTGGAACACCCATGAGATCCATAAATTCTGGAATATTCCACCCATTCCCTATCAAAAAGCACTGGAGGAGGTTTTTTGGATCTCTGGGGGAAAGTTGTACATCCTCCTCACAACAAATTGGAGGGCAAATTATTGTACTGGTGGTATTGGACCTGGAATTTTTACCAAAACACCCAACTAAAAATGACCTGGTGTTCTGTGGTGGATGGCACCCGGGGCCCATGCCACACAGGCAGCTTTAAGATGGTGGCTGGCAGCTGGCCAAGCCAAGTCAGCTGACCTCGTGCTGCTCCTGGTTCGTATGCTTGCAATATCTGACCACTTAGAGACAACCAATAGGAACCGGCAGCAGAGCTTTTTTCCTTATAGCAACAACCTGCTAATTGGGTTACCTGCCCTATATAAGTGGTGCAACTTCCTGAATAAAGAGAGAGCACGGGAGATCTCTGGAAGCAACAAGTGTGTGCATGTGGTTATTGCCGCTTCGCCAGCCGAACGCGGCAGTGTTCCCCTTTTATGGGGACCTATTATCAGTAAAAATGACACAGCAATATCTATGTTCATAGCAGCTCAGTTTACAATAGCTAAAATATGGAAACAACCTAGATGTCCCTCACTAGATGAATGGATCCAAAAACTGGGGTACATTTATACCATGGAATTTTACACAGCAATTAGAAACAATGATATTGCAGCCTTTGAAGGTAATTGGATGGCTATGGAAGAAGTTATGCTGAGTGAAATCAGCATAACCCAGAGAACCAAGGATCAAATGACTTCATTCATCTGTGGAGGCTGGAACTAGACCCTGGCCATTGAGAAAAGAGGTCCATTATCATGTGTTAAATCTGGATAAGGTGTAATGTTATAAAACCTAATACATTTTTAGAGATGTTTTGGGAAGGGGAGGCGAGGGATAAGGGTGGGTAATTGGGAGGCACTCTTAGGGGTAAATATAATCTTTGGAATCTATACATTTTTTATTTTGTTAAAAACTTGTGTGATTGTTCAACAAATAAATTTCTCAATTAAAAAAATGAAGGGACACTGGAGATGAATGACTCAAGGAGACCTTCAAAACAGGTGATGATGCGTGGACACTACAGAGGATAACTGCCACTTTTTAACCTGACAGCTGGACACAGCTCTGTGTTTGGCGCTACAGAACTGCTCTCTAAATACTGATCTGAAAATTTTGATTTCAAGCTGTGCCGGAAATTATTTCTACTCAAATTGCTTCATTCTTTGGCCTCCTAGGTACACAAGCAACCCAGAGGAGGGCAATTATCTATCCAAATGGATTGGCGTTGGATTGTTAGCTGAACTAAGAGATGAGTATGGAAGGTTGAATGCTTCAGTTTGTTGTCTCCAAACAGATGACAACCAGCAATATCAGAAAACTGCACCCACACCAGCACAATCTGGTAGAGGAATCAGGGAATGTAATCTTGGCTTTCTCTATGAACAATAACTTTATATTCTTGGGGGTTACAAAGCTTAATTGACATAGCTAAGGAATATGTTGCTAACTTGTTTACTGGTTCCACATATAGCTCCCCTCTGCATGAGAGCTACCGATTGTACTGTAGACTCCTGTTGAAATAAAAACCATGTATGATTATGACACTACATGAAACTTTCAACCAAGAAGATGATGCTCTCTTATGTAAGAGTTAAATCATGAGCATCAAAGCAGGGGACTGATATTGGAGAGGCAGCTTCCAAATCCTCTGCCAATGATGTGAACATATTTTTTCATTATCACTTAGAAATTTGTATTGAATTTTGTGTATTATAAGGTCCTTTACTTCCTGTGAATCCTAGAGTTACATTTAATTAGGGAAAGACAGTCTGTCTTGAGAAAGCTGTACATACAAATGTTGTCTGTGCAGAAGTTAAGTTACAATTTCTTTTTGTTTGTTAAAACTATTATTATGGAATCTCTGGTACCAATCAGAATGTAACAAGTACCAACTAAACAATATATATCACTCAAATGCCCTACCAAATAGACCAGTAGCTTAGACATAGTCCTCTGGACCTGTTGAGGCAAATTAAACCTGATTCCTAAAAATTTCTCCAGTGTCCTAGGTTCATCTCTACTAGAATACACTATGTGCCTCAACACATATTTTTCACCAGAAGTGGTACTAATGATTCTTGGTTGTTAAATAATGTTCCACATCACTCCACATCAAGCAAACATAGCTAAGAGACTGATTTACCAGGATTTCAACATGTGTTCTTAAGGCCTTTAGAACTGTCTTTAGGATTAACAGTCTAAATTTCTTCAACCATGATGTACACTTTCTTAATTCTAGCCTCCTTTTCACATTGGCCATATCATCTCTGGGGTTTGATTGTAGCTCAGGTTTGTGTGCTTAGTCAGCATGTACAATGACCTGGGTTTGAACTCCATCATCACATACACAAATAAGAGTTGGAAGAACAAAGACTAGATGAAAAAATGAACAAAACTGATGCCCTTTCTCATTCAATCTCTCTTAAAAAAGAGAAAGTTTCCCAACTCCTTCTCAGCACCAAAAGTACAGTAAACACAGGAGACCATTACAATCTGCACTGAAACTATTTCTATGATAAATCTGCAGATGAGGCAAACAGAAAGAATATAGTGAATGCTAAAAGTAGTGGACACAAAAATAGTGAGATGCTAATAAACAAAGGTTGACACATACAAAGCATATTACAAAGAAAGATGGTGCACAATGGCAAGGTGTCCTTAATGACCACCCAGCCCCACATCACAACTACAATTTAAAATTGTGTTCTGTAATTGATGGCTGCTCATATTTTATTAAGCAAGTGGATCTCTTGGGTGAAGATATTCACATGAATTTTCTGTTTGGTACTGCCCTTTATGAAGTTATGAACTACCTGGAAGCACATATTGAGAACTTGAAAGCAACTTATATCTTTGGAGTCATTTGTGTACCTTTTAAGTGGCTGTTTTCTGCAGGCAGGAGCTCAGTGTGAGACCAGTTTAGTAAAATACTTGCACTTAAGTTTCAATGGGGCATGGCTGGAGCAGTGCCTTGGTGATTACAACATTCGCCTGCATGTGCAAGTACACAGGTTCAAACCCCAGCAACCCACATATAAAACTAAGTGTCGGAGCAAGGAAGGCCATGTGAAAAACTCAATAAAAATTGATTCTCATTCTCTCTCTCTCTCTTACTGTCCATCTCTCTAAAAAAGTTTCAATGGGGCTAGTAGGAACTAAGGTTATTTACATTTCGAGTTAAACTTTGCCTTTAGGGCATGTTGGGGTCTAAGCATTCTGAGGATCACTTTCTTGCTATGAGAAAATAATTCTGAAGTAAGGTGAGAAAATCAAATCCCAAGCAGGAATGTAAGAGTTCCAAAGGAATATGCTGACTTCCTTATCACACTTAGTACTGGCATTGCAAGCTCCTTCTTATTGTCCCCATGACACTGTCAAAAGATCATTCACAAATTCTGGTAACAAGTGATCAGAGAGATTGTGAAAGAACACACCTGAAACATTGTATGCAGTCACCTTCAATTTCATGCAACCAACTTAATTCTCAAGGTCCACAGTGGGTTGTGGTCCTCAATGAATCACCTAAGATCACTAGATAGCTTGAGAATCTGGAAGCAATTGCTAATTAGGAAACATCTGTGTGGTTCTTAAAGGGCTATTCCTTGCAAAGAGAAAGATGAGTACAAGGGCTTCTCTAAAGAAGGTTCACAACTCACTTTATATATGACTTGAGACATCTTAGATTCCTCATCTCCCCAATCACTCACTCTTTATACCAATACCTTTCATCCAATGAATTCCACATCTCACATTCTTTCCATGAGAAAGGTCAGAAAAATCAACAGAGATATGGTTCTTAATACAGACATTACAAGCAGTTCCACAAAAAGTTAATATTGTGGATCTTACAGTTGATGCTTCCCATGGTTCTCACTTGATATTGTAAATAATCATGATTAACAGCTACTTACCTGTGTGCATGCACAAGAGATGACAATGTGTGGTAGGAGAATTTCTTAAAGGAAGAGAACTGAAACTTTGTGTAGGAAATGTCAGCTTCACACTGCAAAATTAATTCAAATTATCCACACTTTGTTTGGTTTCTACTTAAATATCTGAGAAATACCAGTTAGTATTAGACACTAGAAGGAAGTTCTCAGATATAAGACAATTTCCTTGAATTCAAATTGCTGATTATACATGCCAGAATGTTCATATTGTATTGATTCCCTAGAAGGTTTGCTAATCTGCATTCAAAGGGTTGAAGGGAAATGAGGTTCATCTCACTCCCACTTAAATATACTGCTTGAGGATACTTGGAGGTCTTCCAATCTGAGAATCACTATGTTCCTCTGAGAAAACCCTGGTGCCTACCATAGAGAAATGCTAATTCAGAACATTATGCTTAGCAGTACCAAAGGTATTAGTCAGTATTTTCATTGTTTTTGTTTTCCAGAGGCAAGGCTTATTTCAGAATATCCCATTGTTTTTCAATAGACACAAAAAAGAAGCATTTACATTTTTCCCCAAGTTTTTGCAAAGAAGTCTGAGAAAAATAGCACTGAATACCTGTGCTCAGGCACTTTCAAATACATGCAACAAATTTAACTGTCAATGTCTATAGGATTGGGTTCCTCATTAAACTATTGAGAAGCACTAATTCATTAGAATGCCTGGCATCAGGGATTCAGGATGAACGCATATGTGCATTCTGAAAATGGCTGTTTTTGTAATCAGCATAGGGAAATGGCATGGCTTTCCACCACAAGGACAGCTATATATATTTCAGTGGGAATTAAACAGTTGAATTTCTCAGCACTCTTCATTGAATTTCTATTTCAGGGAACCTAGAGTCCTGTGCAGTTTATGAAACAGTTTTTCCCCATGAGAAACCTCCTGAAGTCACTACTGAAATGGTATAGCATGTCATGTTTTTCAGTTCCAAGATTAGTCTACAGAGTGCTTTTCCACAAGTGTGTCTTAATTCAGAATGAACCTGATTCACACTGGAAACTGAAAAATGAAATATTCACAATTCACACTAATGTGTGTGCATGATACTGTTTGAAAAGAGATTTACAATGGTGTGTGCAGGCACCTTCAACTTCAGGAAACACACTTAATTACAAATCTCCACACTGTACTTGCATAATCATTGAACTACCACAAAAATGAATTAGTTATGTTGGAAGCATGTTTTCTGTTAAGAGTCATATGTGCAGTGTTTAAATAGCTATTTTTTGCAAGGAGGAAAGTTCAGTGCAAGAGATGCCTTGCAGAAATTTGCACAGAGATTTCAATAGTACTAGTGGGAATTTGGGTCATTTAAAATTCCACCTAAACATTTCACTTAGGTACATCTTGGGGCCTGTGCATTTTAAGAATCCCTTTCTATCTTAGAGAAAATCTTGCTGAAGCAAGTTGATAAATGTCATTCCCAAGCAGAAATTTAAGAAGTCCAAAGGAATACACTGATTTATCTTTCCACATTTGAGACTTATTTCCCTAGTTCTCTCTCGTTCTCCCTATGGCAATGCCAAAAATCATTCACAGTTCCTGGTAATGCTTGGTTAGAGAACTGTTCAAAGAATACACCTGTGTGCAGTCACCTACAATTTCAAGTAACACAAGCAATTCTCAATGTCCACAGATTGCTTCCTCACTAAACTAACTAAGTTGCTAGTTAGCTTCAGATCCTGGAAGCAGTCATCAACTAGGAAACCTCTGAGAAGTGTTCATAAGGCAGTTCCTTGCAACCAGAAAGGTGAAAGCTAGGACATTCCCACACAAATTTAACCATTTACTTTTAAAAGAGCTTGAGGTAATATTGATTTCACTTGCCCTGTCAATCATTCTTTCTAGGAGGATCTTGGAACCTACATATTCTTAGAAGCACTTCCTTTCTAAGAGGAAACCCTTGAAAATCAATGCCAATATGCGTTCCAATACAACTTTTTGTTGCATTTCCAGTTAATCATACAGTGTCCTCTTCTACATAGAGTCTTATAGTAGACACTCCTCCTGATTCTCACTATGATGTTGAAAGGCAGCATAAACTAAATTAATTTACCTGTGTTCATGAGAGCTGGAAATGTGTGGTAGGATGATGGCTTGAAAGTAGAGAACTGAAACTCTGTCTTCAGGGTTGTCAATTTCAATCAGCAAATTGAATTCAAAATATCCACAGTATGGTTCCTCCTTAAAATTCCAAAAACAGCACTAGTTAGTATCAGATGCTGCAAGGAAGTGGTTAATCATGAGACATATTCCATGCTTTCATACCTCACATTTCAGAAGCCAGAGAGGGCTGTCTGGGAAGTTTCCACAGAAGGTTTTCTACATTGTTTTCAATGAGGCATAAGGTAAATGAGGTTCTTTCTCCCTCCCACTTAAATATAACTCTTAAAATACTTTGGGACATTGCAGCAGTAGAATCACTATATTCCCATGAGAAAATGCTGGTGTGCCCAGCAGAAAAATGCTAACTCAGACCATGTTCTTTAGCAGTACCACAGTTATTAGTCAACATTTTTTTTATTTCCACAGGAAAGCCTTACTTCAGAATCTCCATCTGCTTGTCACTAAATATGAGAAGGAAGAATTCACATTTTCTGCCAATGTGTGTGCAGATAAGTCTGAATGAGAAGAGCACAAGCACAGAAACCATGTGTTGAGGCACCTTCAACTTCATGCAACACATTTAATCCACAATTTCCACAGTGTTTGACTCCTCATTAAACTAGCTAGAAGCATTACTTCATTTGAGAATTTGGCAGCAGTGTTTCAGTTTGCACACATATATGCAATTTGAAAATGGCTGTTTTTGCAATCACCATAGGACAATGGTAGGATCCCACCCCAAAGGACAGCTATAGAGACATTAATGGTGACTGAGAGGACGTTATTTCTTAGCACAGCCAGTTAAATTTCTGTTTCAGGGCCACTAGAGGACTTAACATGTTATGAACCAGTTTGTTCCTGTGAGAAAACTCGGTGGAAAGCACTGCAGAAATGGTTTGGCACACCATATCGCCTTTTAATTCCAAGTTCAATCTACAGGATTCTTTCCCACAGCTGTGTCTAAATTCAGAATCCTTCTGATTCTCACAAAGATACTGAAAAATGAACCATTCACAATTTACATATTACTGTAGAGAGAACTGTTTGAAAACTTGCACTGTGACAGTGTATGCAGGCACCTTTTTTTCAAACACTGCCCTTTATTCTCAATGTCCACTTGCTAGGCTCCTTGGTGAACTACATGGAAACACTAGTAAGTTTGAGACCCTGGAAAACTGTCTTAATGTACATATATCCAGTTTTTGAAAAACAATTCTGGCAAGAAAAAATGTTCACTATAAGAGAATATTTCCAGAAAACTTGCACTGAGATTTCAATGGGGCTAGTGGGAACTCAGGTTATTTACAAGTCCAGCTAAACAATTCACTTAGGGTTCATTTGAGACCTGTGTATTTTAAGAGTCACATTGTTTCTGCAAGATAACCTTGAAGAAGCAAGCTGCTAAATGACATTCCTAAACAGAATTAAATAGTTCCAAAACAATAGACTGACTTCCTTACCACATTTGTATCTTACTTCACTAGCTCTCTCTTATAATCTCTGGAACTCCACAAAATTCATTCACAATTTTTGGTTATGCATTGTCAGAGAAGTGCTTGAAGAAAGAAAACTAAAACACTGTATGCATTCATCTACAATTTCAGTCAACACACTCAGTCTCAATATCCACAGAGAGGTTCCTCAATCAAATAACTAAGATCACTAGTTACCTTGAGACCCTGGAAGCCATCATCAAAAAGAAAACATCTGTGCAGTGTTTATAATTCTGTTCTTTGGAAGAGAAAGCTGAAACTTAAGATGTTTCCACAAAACTTTTGCAACTTCGATTTGAGTAAGTCTTGAGATCACTTTGATTCCTCACATGCCCAGTCAACATTCTTTCTAGGAGCAGCTTGATGCCTGTGAAGTCAAATTAATTTCTTTCTATGTGAATATCCTGGAAAATCCACAGAAATCCACTATTCAGTACAGATTTTTCCTGCAGTTCCACATTAATTAACATAGATTGCCATTGCCCACAATGAGTCTTACAGCAGATGCTTCTACTGATTCTCACTGTGACACTGAAGGAAAGCACAAACAATGGCTACTTACCTGACTGCATTCAGGATAGCTAGTGATGTGTGGTAAGAGGACATCTTGAAAGAAGACTGAAACTTTGTGTGCAGCCATGTTCAAGTTCAAGCAGGAAACTTAAATTCAAATATGAACTCTTTGTGTGCTTCCTCCTGAAAATGCCAAGAAACACTAGTGACTAGCAATAATGGAAGCAAACTGTCAGCTAGGAGACATATGGTTGGTTTTGAAACCTCTCTTTTTACAAGCCACAAAGGTCAGTCTGGGGACTTTCCCAGAAGGTTGGCTACATTGCTATCAATGGGTCTTAAGGGAAATGATGTTCTTACTACCACCTCAACACAGTTCTTGAAATATCTTTGGGGCTTTCAGTCTAAATATCTGTATGTTCTTATGAGAAAACTCTGGTGACACCAGGAGAAATGCTAATCCACCAAATATTACCAGCACCAACATTATTAGATAGCATTTTTTATTGTTGTTCTATTTGTTTTGTTTTGTTTTTCATTAGGAGTGTCTCAATTCAGAATATCCTTCTGGTTTTCATTAAATATGACAAAGAAGCATTGACCTTTGCTGCTGAATGGTATTCATAGATGTCTGAGTAAGAACAGCACTGACCCTTACGTTCAGGCACATTCAACTTCACGCAAAAATTTAAATTCTCAATACCACAGTGTTTGGCTCTGCATTGCACTATCTAGGAGTATGTGTTCATTTAAGATGCTGGAATCCGGTTTTCAGTTTGCAGACATATGAAATCTGAAAAATGGATGTATTTTGCATCACCAGAGGAAAATGATAAGGCTTTTCCCCAGAAGGATAGGTATACATTTCTTTTTTTTTAATTTTTGGAACAAACTTACAAGATTTTAACAAAATAATATAAAATGTGTATATATTCTGGATATTGCAATTACCCCCAGGAGTGCCCCCCCAATTACCCTCCCTTATCCCACCCTTCCCCTTCCTTCTATATCTCTAAAAAAAGTTTTAGGTTGTAAAGCATTACATCTTTTCTGGATTTAACACATGCTAATAGACCAACTTTCTAATTGTCCAGGGTCTAGTCCTCACCTCCACAGATGAGTGGAGACAATAGACCCTTAGATCTCTGGGTTAAGCTGATTTTACTCAGCATGATCTCTTCCATAGCCATCCATTTACCTTCAAAGGCTGCAATATCATTTTTTCTAATTGCTGTGTAATATTCCATGGTATAAATGTACCACAATTTTTGGATCCATTCTTCCAGTGAGGGACATCTATGTTGTTTCCATAGTCTAGCAATAGTAAATTGTGCTGCTATGAATACAGATGTTGCTGTGTCACTATAATGTGCTGATTCTAAGTACCCTGGAAAAATACCCAGGAGCGGAATAGCACAGTCATCTGGTGGACTCATCCCTAGTTTTTTGAGGATTCTCCACACTGCTTTACAGAGGGGCTGTACCAGCCTGCAGCTCCACCAACAGTGTGTTAGTGTGCCTATCTCTCCACAGCCCCTCCAGCATTTATTATTGTTTATTTTCTTCATCTTTGCCATTCTGACTGGTGTAAGGTGATATCTTAATGTGGTTTTCATTTGCATTTCTCTGAATACTAGTGATTTAGAGCGCGTTCTCATGTATTCATTGGCTTGATCAATGTCCTCTGGTGAGAAGTCTCTATTTAGCTCTTTGGCCCATTTATTAATTGGGCTTTTGGTGTTTTTAGTTGACATTTTTGAGGATTGTGTAGATTCTGGATATGAGACCTTTGTCTGAGGAATCATAGTCCATGATTCTCTCCATTTCCGTAGGAAATCTCTTGACTCTTTTGATTGTTTCCTTGGCAGTACAAAATAATTTTAGCTTTATGGCATCCCATTCACTGATTTTTGACTTTACTTCTTTCACTTTTGGAGACCTGTTGAGAAACTCTTTGCCTACTCCCAAATGTTGAAGTGTTGGACCAATTTTGTCTTCTATCAGTTGCAACGTAGCTGGTTTAATTCCTAGCTCCTTGATCCATTTTGATTTGATTCTTGTGCAAGGAGAAAGATATGGGTCTAATTTCAACTTTCTGCAGGTGGATGACCAGTTTGTCCAGCACCATTTGTTGAAGAGGCTGTCATTTCTCCATGTAATAGTTTGTTCCCCTTTGTCAAAAATCAGATGTTTAAAGATTTGAGGATTTGTTTTGGGGTCTTCTATTCTATTCCATTGGTCTTCTTCCCTGGCTTGATACCAGTACCATGCTGTCTTTGTTACGATGGCCCTATAGTATAGTTTTAGATCTGGGATGGCAATACCGCCTGTTTCATCTTTCTTGCTTAGTAGTGCTTTGGGAATTATTGGTTTCTTGTTGTTCCAAATTAATCTGAGAATTGCTTTTTCTATCTCTGTAAAGAACGACAGGTATCTTTATAGGGATAGCATTAAATCTATATAAATCTTTAGGTAGAATGGCCATTTTTATTATATTAATTCTGCCTATCCAAGAGCATGGGACACCTTTCCATCTTCTTAGGTCATCTTGGATTTCGTTCTTCAGTGTTCGATAGTTTTCATTGAAGAGATCTTTGATTTCCCTTGTTAGGTTAATTCCCAAATATTTTTTTTTTGAAGCTATCTTGAAAGGAACTGAATTTCTGACTTCTTCTTCAGTCCTGTTATTATTGGTATATAGAAAAGCTATTTATTTATGCATGTTGATCTTGTATCCTGCCACTTTGCTAAATCTACTTATGAGTTCGAGCAGTTTATTGATGGAGTTC
>PVKS010017878.1:14726-32529 GCA_004027875.1 Aplodontia rufa
TGACTTTCTCTCTTCCTATTTTTATCCCTTTGATTTCTTTCTCTTGCCTAATTGCTCCAGCTAGGGTCTCAAGAACAATATTGAATAAAAGAGGTGAGAGCAGACATCCTTGTCTTGTTCCCGACTTTAGTGGAAATGCTTTCAGCTTTTCTCCATTTAGTATTATACTAGCTGAGGACATTTCTTTATGGATAATGAGAGAACTGATTTTTTTAGTACTCCCTGGTAAATTTTTATTTTGGGGCACCAAGAGCTCTTTGTATTTTATAAAGCACTTTGTTCTTCTGAGAAAATGCCATTGAAGCCCTAACAGAAATAGTATGGTACATCACATTGTTTTTCCATTCTAAGTTTAATCTACATAGTTCTTGTCCACAGGTTTGTCTAACTTCAGAGTCCTACTGATTCTAAGATACTGAAAAATGAAACATTTGCAATTGGCACTAATGCGTGCCATGAATGGTTTGAAAACAGAATTGTGAAAGTGCATGCAGGCAACTTCAACTTCAAGAGGCACACATAATTCTCAATGACCACACTGTGCTTGGATGCTCATTGAATTACTTGAAAACATTAGTTAGACTGACACCCTGGAAGCAAGTTTTCTCTGAGGAATCATTTGTGTCATTTTAAAATGGCTGTTTTTGTAAGCAGGGAAGTTCCCTGAATGAGGGATTTTACAGAACATTTGCATTTATATTCCACTGACACTAGCAGGAACTAAGGCTATTCACAATTCCAGCTAAACAAATCACTGCTGTGCATATTGTAGCTTACACATTTTAAGAATACCTTTTTTCTGTGAAAAAGTGTTGCTGAAGTAACCTGAGAAATGCCAATCCCAGGCAGAAATTGAACAGTTTCAAATGAATAGATTTCAGTAGTACTACTTTAGAAGCTCTTATTCTCAGTTTGACACCAAAATGCAGCATTCATATGTGCTGGGATTATTTTGTGCATAGAACTTTTTGAAAGAACAGAACTAAAGCAGTATATGAAGGCATCTTCAACTTCAAGATGCAAACATGATTCACAATTTCCAACTGCATTTCTTTTTTCTATTAAGCCACCTAGAAAAAATTATTAGTTTCTCACCCTGATAGCAAGGTGTCAGTTTGTAGACATGGGAGATTTGAAAGAGACTTTTCATTGTAATAGCAAGAGGGCAATGCTAACTTGTATCCCCCAGAAGGTTTGCTACCTAGTTTTCAGGAAGACTTGTGGAAACTCTGTTTCTCCACACTCCCAGTTATACATTCTACAAAGGGGTACCTTGGAATTGTGCCTTTTAAGAATCACTATGTTTCTCTGAGAAAATGCCTTGTGAAGACAGTAGAGAAATTCCATTCCACAAAACATTATTCTAGCAGTTACAAAGTTAGTATAAAAATTCTTTTCAACAGTAGAGTCTTGCTATAGAAGCTCTCTTTGATTCTCACCATGACATTAGGAAAGAATTTTACATGACTGCTGCTATAGTGTGTGCAGAGAAGTAACTGAACTGAAACAGTATTTGCAGGTACCTTTGAATTCTAGCAGCAAACTTAATTCACCTTGTTCTCACTGTTTTTGGTTCATCAATAAATTGCCTTGAAACACTAGTCAGTATGATTCTCTCATAGAAATTTGTCAGTGTGGAGACCTGTGTGCACTTTGCTACTTTGTCTATGTCTGTACAGTGCTTACACGGTGATTTTTTCCCATTTATTCCTACCTTAGGAGCTCTTTAAGATTCTCACTATGATACAGAAAAAATGAAGCCCTCCCATTGGTTGGCCATGTATATTTTGAAAACTGCTTGACAGACAAAACAATATGTTTATGTTGGGAGCTTCAACTTCTAGCAGCTAACTTAATACCCAGTGTTCATACACGATTTAGTTAATTATTAATCCACCTTGATACACTAGTTTTTTCCAGACTCCGTAAATTGTCTGTCATTTTGGAGTTGTTGTGCCATTGGAAAATGCCCATTCCTTACAGGTGGTTAACAGATAATGTCACTGGTAGGAGTTTTCTCCAGAGATTGCAACTCTTAATAGGGCCTGATGCAATTCAATTTCCTTACACTCCCAACTGAACTTTCTTCTGACAAGCAACTTGGGGCTTGGTATTCTTAAGAGTCTCTATTTTGTAATGAGAAAAACCTGGTTACACATATACATACACAGTACCTGAACACATTGTGTAGAAATTCCACAGTTTGTAGATGGAGTTCATTTCCAGAGTTGAGCCTTACTTCAGAAATTCTCTCTGATTCTCAGTGTGACTAGAAAAGGAAAGCCTCAGTGTATTTGCCAGTGGGAAGAGAACTTCCTTAAAGGGAACATAAATAGTTTGTGTAGGCAACGTCAACTTTCAACAGCAAATTAATATTCAAGATACATACTGCATTTAGTTCCTGGTTGAAATAAACTGAAGCTCTGACTGTTTCTGACTTTGGATAAAAGTTGCTAGTTTGGAGACACACCAGCCCTTTGGAATCAGCTATCCTTGTAATCAACAGAGATCTTTGCTAGGATATTTCTCCAGAAGATTTTCTACTTAGATTTCAATGGGGCTTGAGGACATAGAGTTCTCTCACTCCCTGGTAAACATTTTTCCTAGAGCTCCTTGGGTCACTGACCTTCTAAAACTCACTATGTTGAAGTGGTGTTTGGCACATGGTGACTGACAGGAGGGCTGCAAGTAGAATTTTTTCATGAAACAGGATGCCAATGTGGGCAGAAGCACCTTTCTGTGAGGCAAATTTTTTGCCTAAATTCATTAGTAGACAAAGAAGGAAATTCAGAGATGCAGAGAGGAGAATTGAATACAGTAAGCAAGGAAGAAAAATCAAATAGGGACCTAAGAGCACCAGTTGCAGGCAACACCACCCAGCATTTGGGCTGATGAATTGGCACAGAGGGAGGGAACTTCACACACAAATAGAAGTAGAACATACTGACACAGAGATCTCTGATATCAGAAGGTTTACTGCTCCATGGAAAAACCCAGGGACAGCATCAGTGCACATAACTTAAGATTCCCTACAATGTGTTCATGGAGAGCTGAGGCAATCACCATCTTGAGTAGGCAGGAGGTCCAGGCAGGTGCTCCAAGAGCAGTGAGCTCAGATTGGAGACCGCCCCAGTGGCTGCACCATCAGACAGCTCATCACTACAGGACCCTGGGGACTGACTGACTGCCCCAGGTGCAGTGTGTGCCTGGTGGAGTATCACTACCAGTGCTGCAAACCAGGAACAGAGGCTTCCACACCTGACTTATGTGCTGTGGGCTGAGCTTACTTTTTGGACCCATCTTTGAACCAAGCAGATCTGAAGAATCTATACAGGCTGATGGAGGCTGGCATTTTTACCTATGACTCTGGAGCACAGATCCCACCAGGTCAAAACAGGCAGACAGAGATCACTTTTAGCCTCATTGACCTAGGAACAGAAGTGGAACACTGGTACCAGTGCTCTCTTCTACTTTCAGGCCCCAGACCTGGGAACAACAACTGAGTGAATCTTGATGGATCCTTTAGATGCTCTTATCTGCCTAGCAACCTCAATCACTAGGAAGACAAAAGAGATGAGCTATACCCTAAAATGAGGTATAGAAAAGAGCTAGGGTAGGCAAAGAGGAGAGTAGGCCACACCAAAGGGAGATTTCTGTGTAACAGGAAGACCAAAGTGGAACAGAATACAAAGAACACAGATGCAAGCAAGTGCTAACAAATTAAAATAAAATAAACAAAAATCTACTGAGTAATATCTGTGATGCCAGTGCAGAAAATCAGAGACTGGAACCTCTCCAGAAAGGAACAAACTGCAATACAGTAGTCTTAACCAGACTGGACCAATGGGTCCAGGAAGAGCTCAACCCTGGACACTGAATGCCTTACCCAAGTCTGGGCCAGGTGCTGACTTCCTTGAAACCACACATCCATATAGACCCAGAGAAATCAGCCACTCATGGGAAACCCTCTCCTGGGACCTCTACAATGAAGGAGCTCTGCTTTCTTTCTATTACCTTAATAAATATTCTTACTTTGCTCTCATTCTTTGGGTACTTGTATCCGAAAGTCATTCATCAAATTTGCAAGACAGAGAACCAACCCAGCACTGAAGTCCATATTGCAAAATGACTCTAGTCCAAATGTGTCAGGAAGCCAGTCTCATATTGGAAAATTATTGCCTATTGCCTTGCATCACATATGGGTAGAAACAGAAGTGGACTGCAATTGATTCCTTATAAGATTACATACGGGAAAGAACTTCAGACCTCACTAAGAGGGATATTTTCTCAGCAACAAAAATAGTAAAAGAGCATAAAACATTCTGTACAAAAGGTGAGAGACAGTCTAACTGCATACAGGAGTTTGCTTACCATTGCCTACCCTAGTTTTTTCCATACCTCAATTCAACCCTCCACATCCTTTCCAACCAGGAGACTCAGTCCTGTGAAAGACATTGGAAACCAGGCACTAGAGGAGCAACTCAGGGAAAAATGGACAGGGCCTGAAGGTGTTCTCCTTACTGCCCAGACATGTATAAACCACAATTCATCACATCTCAGGAGGACTGGCACCCCCAGAAGGTGACTTCTCTGCTCATTCAGGGCACCAATAGTCACCTGGCTGGCTTGAAACTGTTCCAGAGATTCTCTTATATCTTATCATGAGACAAGCCCCAGATAGGACATCTCAACCAGGCAATTATTATTCCTCTTAACCTTCTCTATCCCCTCCTAATACCACACCAGATTCACTTTGCTGTATCTGCAGATTGTGCTCCCAGTATCTGAACTCCATCAGCAGGGTGATTGTTGCAAATTCAGCTAGAATGACTTTTATGGCTCTGCTGGAGGCAGTCAGGATAGGAAAACTGACAATAGTATTGGTAAAGAGCTGAGTGCAGTGTGGTCAACCTCGAGATCTTAGAGGCTCCAGGGAAAGAACCAGTCTCCTGGAGCTCCCCACATCTCCATGTAGTTACCTCCAGTAACCCTGAGAGTTTTTCAGAATCAACAATTGAGAAATCTACTCTCATGTGTACAGCTGGGAGAGAAGAAATGGAAGCATTAGAATCTGTACAATATCACTCCCCATTACTTCCTCCCTCCTCTTAACTCCCACCCCTTTGTCTCTTTTCTCTACTGATCTGCCTTTGATTTCCATGAGACAGATCCATGCCCAATTTTGCATGTTCAGCAGTGATGTTGATATGCAATTTTCTTCCTTGATGTTTACTAATGTGTTTCTGGTATAAGTGGAATACTGGCTTTATAGAACAAATGTGGAAGTATCCCAATTCTTTATATTTCAATGAATAATTTAAGAAGGATTGGCATTAACTCTTTAAAATGTGGGTAGAATTCAGCCTACAATGAATCAGGTCTTGAATTTTACTTTGTTGAGAACTTTTTGATTACTGTCTCTATCTCATTACAAGTAATTGGTTTATTTGGGTTCTCTAGGTCATCATGATTTACTTTTGGTGCATCATATTTATCTAGAAATGTATCCATTTCACCTAGGTTTCAAAATTATTGTAGTACATTTTAAAATAATGCCTAATGATACTCTGGATTTCTGTGATATCTGATGATTTCTCCTTTTTCATCTATTTTTATTATTATTAATTTTTTCCTTCTTCTCTGGATTACTGTGGTTAGGGCCTTATCTGTCTTGGAACTTTTTCCAAGTTAAAACTCTCTCATTTATACTTCGTATCTTTTTTCTCAACTTCATTGATTTTAGCCTTGATCTTAATGATTTCCTCCCTTCTTCTGGTTTTGGAATTGGTTTGAATCTCCTTTTCTCAGTCTTCAGATGCATTATTAGGTTGTTGACTTTGGATCTTTCTGATTTTCTGATGTAGGCATTCATACCTGCAAGCTTTCCCCTTCGAACTGCCTGCATAGTATGCCGCAATTCTGGTATGTTGTATCACTTCTCTCATTAGAGTGCATGAATGTATCAATTTCTCCCTTGATTTCTCTTGAAACCCATTCATCATTCAAGTAAGTGTGTATTGTTTAATATCCATTTGTTTACATAATTTCTGTGGGTGTCTTTGCTCTTAAAAGATGCAAGCAATTGTATCTGCTTTTTAATTTGCTAATTCTTATATTTGGAGAATGTGTTACAAACCCTGAGAAAGGGTGTTCAGCTGTTGTTTGCTTAAATGTTCTACAGTTCTTTGTTAAACCAATTTGATTTTTGGTATTTGCTTTGTAAAGAACAGAGAGGCATCTCCTCTCTAACCCAAAGACCTGGTATCCTTGCTTTGTTCCCAATACCTGCATGTTCCTTCCCTCCCCTGCTTAAAACTTCCCCTGGGCTCCCATCTTACCCAGAATGAAAGCCACAGACTTCAGCAGCCAAGAAGCTCTGCATGATCAGCTCCCTCTTCTCTCATGGAACCCATCTTCCCTCTTCTCCACTCTGCTCTGGTTTCATCAGCCTAGTTTCCACTGTTCCCAATGCAAGGTCTTTGCACACAGATCCTTCTGCTAGGAACACCCTTCCTGCAGATGCCTACATTGTCCCTTCCTCCAGCTCTCTTCTCTTATGCCCTCCCCCATAAGAGAGGGCATTCCTGACCTCCACCTCTGGTGAGCCCTTTCCATCTCTTTCCAGCCTTTATTTCACTAATACCACTTACCAATTTTGATATTTACACATACCAGACTATACACAATGAAACCATGTAAGTAAGTACTTTTCTTCACTCACTTCTCAAATTGCATCTTATAGAACAGGGTCTGGACATAGAAGATGTTCAATAAGTATTTATGGGAAAAGAATGGGAGGAAGAGAGGAAGAGAGTTTTTTTAAGATCCAGCAGAAACTATCCACCCTTTTTTGCTCTCAGCTTAAACTTCTTGAATTATACCCCTAAACAAAAACTTCCCTGCTCATACATCTTCTATACATCCCTGCTACCTGTTGAACAAGTCCAAATCATGTAGCCTGGCTTTCACAGTCCTACACAGACTGGAATGAATGGACCTGTCTCATCTTCTTCTCCTACAGGTAACTAACCCCAAGCTGTTTTCCAGGGACTACCTGAATTTCAGAACTCCCTCTCAGAGCCCTCTGTATTCCAGGATCCAAGATCCTGGAAAAGTGGTGTTTGAATCCTTACTGCTCCATGGACTGGCTGTGTGACTTCAAAGGAGGCTGCTTAACATCTCTGTGCCTTCAGTTCCTCATGTATTAAGGAAAGGAGATGATGGTTATCCTCTTAGGGTTGTGGGGAGGAGTGAAGGAAATTTGCCTTTGAAAGCATGGGGCATGGTACCCAACACAGCATGAACCTTCCATGAACTTGGAGGAACTATGCATTTCTAACATTAGCACAAAGTCTACCCTCCCTGATGGCTCAAGCCCACTTCACAAGTGAGACACCAATGCTGGTTCAAGAAGTTTGTCCCAGACAGCACTGCTAAGTAATCACTGCCTCCCCCTTTCCCTCTGAACCCCAAACATGCATATGAAACAATTTAAAAGAAGTGAGAATGAACTATTCAAAAACAAGAGGTGCACATAAAGCTAGCTGGAAGGGGCCCGGTGCATGCGGGGTACATTAGTATCAGGTGACCACAGCTTTTCCAACCTTAACAGTACAGATTGTGCATCCCTAATCCAAGAATCCAAAATCCAAACATTTCCAATGCCAATGTGATGCCACAAGTGGAAACTTCCACACCTGACCTCCTGTGACAGCTCATATCAAAATGCATGTGTACCAGGAATATTGTACAAAGTTGCCTTCAGGCAGTGGGGATAAGTGCAAAAGAAGTGTACAAAAATTGCATTTGTAGATGTAGCTCCTATCCCTGCAAAATCTCATTTTTTGTATTCAAAAATCACCAAAACTGAAAAACATTCAAAACACTGTTTTCCCCAGCATTTCAGAAAAACAAAAGCATCACCATTCTTGCTGGA
Organism: Aplodontia rufa; assembly: GCA_004027875.1. NCBI lineage: Eukaryota > Metazoa > Chordata > Mammalia > Rodentia > Aplodontiidae > Aplodontia > Aplodontia rufa. The sequence goes on from PVKS010017878.1 coordinate 22,663, forward strand.
TATTCCAAATTGATGATGATGACCTGGGGTCGGGGGTTCATGCAGTGCAGGATTTCCAGCAGTATCCCTGGCCTCTTCCTGCTGGATACCAGCAGCTGTGACAACCAAAATGTTTCTAGAGAGTGCCCTGGGGTAGGGTGGTCGTATATAGCAACACATACTTATTGCTTTTGTGGAATACAAATTCAGTGGGGTGACTGGTATATTACCTGGCAACCCAAGTTTGGCGGAGGGCAAAGCTCTTCTCCTAGTTCATTAAGAATAACTGATTCTAAATCCCCTGAAAAAATACCCAGGAGAGAAATAGCAGGATCATATGGTGGGCTCATCCCTAGTTTTTTGAGGATTTTCCACACTGCTTTCCAGGGGGTCTTTACCAGTCTGCCATTGAGAAAGCTGGTCTATTATCATGTGTTAAATCTGGATAAGGTGTAATGTTATACAACCTAATATAATACATTTTTAGAGATGTTATGGGAAGGCAAAGGGAGGGATAAGGGTGCGTAATTGGGATGACATTCTTGGGGGTAAATCTAATCTTCAGAATCTATATACATTTTATATTATTTTATTAAAAACGTGTATGATTGTTCAACAAATAAATTTCTAAAAAAAAAAAGAAATCTGAAACCATAAAAAAGAATAACTGAGGTAAATTTATGGAAATGGAAGAAATCATGCTAAGTGAAGAGAGCCTAACCCAGACACTCAAGAGTTGAATGTTTCCCTCATTTGTGGAGGACAGAACAAAACCCAGGATTGGGTGGAAGGTTGTGAAACTCATGTATTAGACCAGCAAAGTCTAATCTTGGGGAACCATATATTATGTGGTTGGGGAGAGAGAGTGAGGAGAGATACCTAATGAAAGGGAAAGAGAGGGAGGATAGGCAGGGATCAAGGGAGAAAATCAACTATGTAGCATTTCCCCCCCCCCGAGATTCCAAAGAATACTTATGCAATCATTTAATTCTGGAAAATTCACAACCCAAATATTTATATTGTTTGTAGAAGTAAAATATAGAAGAATCAAGAGATTGAGATAAAGGTGATGTGGTGTAATTTGAGTTTAAGAACAAATGCATATCATATTGTTACTTTAAATGCATTTATGATTGTAAAATAACTGAACTTCTTAATCATTTTTTTTAAAAAATGAAAATGACTAAAAGTGTAAAAGAAAAAGAACAACTGGGTTAGAGTAAAACTGCAGAGTTCAATGATATCAAAGTGTTCCTCAAACCTTCCTGGAGGGCTCCACCTCTCCAATCCCATCCCCAAACACACTCCACTCAGCAGGTGTGCACATGCTCTGAAGGCAATGCTTCCTTCTGCAGATGGGAAAACTGAGTCCAAAAGAAGGGCAGGAACTGGGCAAGGTTTTGAAGGAGTTGGTGGAATAGGTAGACCACAGCAGAGCCCTGCCCCACAGATGCCTTGCTGTCACTCTCTTGCCTGCAGCTACCCTCCTGAACTGAACCAACCAGCCATTTGCTTACAAAACAACCACCACGCTGGTCCACATATTCTACAGTCAAGATCCTGTTCTGACAACTCACAAGATGCACAGATGGTGCAGTGGGGTGCCAGACAATGAGAATGGGCAACAAGAGGAGGGCAATACACACACAGCACATGAAAAATGCACACACACCTGAACATGCACACACACACACTACATGAACATGCATACACACACACAAAATAAGAGCCTTACTCATTTACACATACTCAGACATCACACAATACAGAATCATACTCAAACAGTTACAGAATCATACTCACAAACAGTTGAACACACACAGATACACAGACACATAATACCTAGAAATATACTTGGATATCACCAGACAGATGCAGTTACATTCTCATACACACATATTCAGAACCACTCGTTTTTGCCCACACAGCTATGTGTGCACACACACACTCACACACACACATCTGAATGTTATCCTAGCCCCCACCACTACAAAATCTCCACACCTCTATAGGAACCTGGGAAGTTCTTGACTATGAATCCAGAGGTTTGACTACACTCTAGGATGGCCCAAGGGAGACTGAAAGGGCAGAGAGATAGCTCAAACCTGTCTGATGAAACCCTCCTGTGTCTGGGGAGGTAAGGGTGAGGTAACCCCTCCTGCTAAGAGAGCAGTCCATGGATTCTGGCATGGGACCCTCAGGGAAGCAACCCTCTAGCTCCTGGAGGTGGCTACAAAGATTGAAAATGTGTGGGAACAGATGGGAGTCTTTATGTCCCCAAACTGAAACTCTCCCCTTTGCCAAAGCCTGATCCCCTCCCCCAACAGGCCTGTTGTCCCCAGGGGCTTTTCTCTTCTTTCAGACCCCCTCACTGAAACCCACACACTTGTTCCTTCACAAAACCGGCTCCCACCCAGACAGCTCAAGGTTATGCTCCCACCTGGAGGATCCTCATGCCCCTGCACACAGCATAGACTCCAGCAGATCCCCACTACTCCTCAAGCCTCACACCCAGCAATTTCACGGGCCACACCTCCAGCCCTGAGGAGGTACCTGACCACCCCAGGTGAGCCCACCTCTATTTTGGCCCAACCCACCACCAGGTGTCACCTATGCAGCAGTCTCCGTGCCCGCACCCAAGGTGGCTTCATCCTCCCCGAGGGCCGCCTGGCACCTACCTCCTCTTTCAGGTTGTACAGAAGCTTCTGTGGAGGTCTCCACCACTGGGGGCCAAGTCCGGACACACAGGTGAGCACATGTTGGAGAGGTCGGGTGTAGTCCTCCTTCCCGCCGCCTCCCGCCAGCGCCTGCCTCACCCTCAAGGGCCAGAGCCAGGTCTCATGCAGGGTCTGCTGGGCTCCAGTCTGGTCCCGGCCTACTTGAGTGGTGGGTTTTGGGCGGAGAAAAGCAAATGGCGCACTGGCAGCCACGCTCGCAGCAAAGGCTTCTGTGGCGCACGCGACTTCTGGGCCGGGCTCTCTACTGCAGCTGCGCAGGGCAGGGCGAGTGCCCAGGTCCTCCCTATGTCATGACGTCACAGCTCTGCGGCCCCGCCCTCGGGAAGACACCTGCCACCAGTCCCATGGGGATAAGTGAAAGTTGAGCCAAGAAAACAAAGGCTCCTGCAGGCCCCTCCTGAACTTCCAAAACACTGCCAGGGTCCTCCACATGCCCAAAGCCCATGCCCTTCCCAAGAACATGGAGGATTAGCATCCTTTATAGAATATCTGTTGGATGCTAGGCACCAATAAGTGTCTGGAGATGGTGGATCTACTGTTGCCAATCCCTGAGCCTCCATTTGTGTTCTTAAGAATGGGGCTGCAGCGGTCGCTCACCGATTATGGTGCTGGGCTAGCAAGCGCGCGAGTCCACGGGTTGGAACCCCAGCATCGTGTGCACAACAAACTGTCAGAGCAACAAAAGCCATGTGAAAAAGTAAATTAAAAAAATGATTCTCTCTGTATCTCTCCCACTGTCCCTATCTCTTAAAAATAAAAAAAGATGGTGTTTATATTCTGATATAGGGTGCTCCACAGAGGCACCACTACTCAGTGAGGAGGAAAGAGGCCATGGGGCTTTCCAGAGGTAGAGAAGTTCAAGTAAGGGAAACAGTAGGGGGCTGGAGTTCAGGGGTTACAGTGCTTGCCCTGCATGCATGAGTACATGGATTCAAACCCCAGCACCCGTGTACACAACTAAGCGTCAGAGCAATGAAAGCCATGTGAAAAAAATTCAATAAAAATGCATTCTCTCTGTCTCTCTTTCTCTCACTCACAACAAACCAACAACAACAAAAGAAAACAGGAAGTGCAAAAGCTCTGCGGTAGGAGTGTGTTACTGAGGGTAACATAGAACCAGGAAAAATTCATTTTGAGTGGCTTTTAGGCGACGACAGGTGCTTATGTAATAGTCCTGGAATATCCACAAGTAAACATACTGATTTGTAGGAACTGGGGTGTGATTGCATATTGAGAAAAAGATTCTTCAAAATTTCTTTTTCTGGTGAAAACATTCATGTGACCAAGGTGGATTCTTAGCTAAATGATTGTTTTGGTCATTTTGGTTAAAGAATGCTTACATGAGTCTCTCCCAAGTGTGGATTGTGTGAAGATGGAATGTAATACAAACTTCTAATTTCTAAGGAAGTGGCTTCTCAGAAGAGACCAGTTCATCTGAACTATGTTGACTGTGCATCAACACAGGGTTCAAGTCTGTAGAGAACAGAATTGTGCTCAAGAGAAATGAAATATAATCCTGAAAAGCATTTTATATCAATAGTAATTACCTTCAGGGGTATGCCTGCTCACACTTAATTTCCAAGCTGTTTAGTTAACTTTAGGACCCTCAATGTACAGGAAATTAGATTAATTAGTGGATACCACTTGAATACTTGGGTCATTTGTATGCACCATAGAATATTAGCATAGTGATATGCACACTATTCACATGCTATGAACTCTGTTCCTTGGATTATGCTACACATACGTTCTTCATTGCATGTAAAGAAGGCATAAAAGCAAAGTGTGCAGTCTTCAGGGCTAGTTTTTATGCTAAGGCACTGACCTCCAAGTTATATTGTGACTGAGAAGTTGGATGTCCTAATGGAAGAGGAAGGTCATAGCTGCACTGGGAGCAGAGGTTGCAAAAGACAGAGAGTGTGTGCAAAACCATGGGATATGTTGTTGTCTGCTAGTGGGAAAAGAGAGTCATTTTGTCTTTAATCAAAGAGTCTGGTGATCCAGAAAGTTAAAGAGGACCAGGAAAGTTGAAAACCTGCATGTGCAGAGACAGTTCAGTAGGTTTGCTTAAGAAAGTTTTGTCCTGGGAGTAAATCTAATTTTCAGAATCTATGTATACATTATATTATTTCAAGAGAAGCTTGTGTGATTGTTCAACAAATGAATTTCTGGAAAAAAAGAAAATTTTGTCTTAGTTTATGGTGATTAAAATAATGAGTCTTACGAGAAGAAATAACAGCCATTGTGGTTTTGACTTTCAAGAATTTAGCTATAATACGAAAAGCAAAGCACTTGATTTCTCCTTTGCTAAAATATTACATGCACAGAGGACCATGCCTGGCTCTCTTAAAGTGACAAAGCTGCTGTGGGAGTGCTCATCTGCTGTGGAGGTGAGGAGGAGAAGCCATTTGTCACCCCCACCTAAAGGCCCAGAAACCTGAGTCTCCTTGACAGATGAGCTTCCTGTGTGTATGCTGCTTTCTTACATCTGTAGATAATTAAATCAAACAAAAATCAAAAGTTCCTGACTTCTAAAAGAGCTGAGATTTCCTAAAGCTGTGCTACCTGCAGCTATGTTCCAGAGCATGGTTCTGGGGAATTAGCAGGAAGCCAATCTCCAGCCTGCAGACGCTCACACTCCCCAGCTGTGGCACCTCACAAACTACAGACCATGCTCCCTGTCAATCCTTACAGTTTGGAATTTGGCCTCTCAAAGTGACACACAAAATTGGGAGAAAAAGTGTAAATGAATGAATGAACAGATACAAGATGTCTTTTTAAAATAAGTGCTTTTAAACCTTACCAAAAAACACTGCTGGGGTCATTCTCATTGCATGTCCCACATTTCATGATGAGCTCACACTGTTGTAGAAGCCACAGGAGAATCATAACATCAAAGTTTTTCTATCTTCACATCTTGAGTTGCTTTCCAGCAAATGTGTTATTCATCTGAATGTGTTTTGAAATTCCATACCTTATAGGAAGGCACCTCCTATATGCATTCTGCTTTTACCTAAAGGGAAATGCTGATTAACAGACAGGGTAGAGGGAAAATCTGGGCCTGGTACAGACTAGGTCATCATCAGAACCTCTGCAGAAGGACAGTTCCATGCTCTCTGCCCATTGGTGCCTCATGAGATGGCTCATGGCTGCAGGCTATGAAGCCTGGTGGTGCCATGCACACAGCAGTCAGTCAGCATTAGAGGTAAGTCAGATTCCCAGAGCTCATAACAGCCCAGAGTCAGATGAGTCTGTGTGGGCAGACTACCAAGCCAGTGCCCTAACAAGCAAGAGTGGGCTTTGTGGGAACTCAGGGAATTTACCTGTCTGAACCTTTGCCACTATCATTGATCCTTCAGGGCTATGTAATGTGAACTGTAGGATTAAGGTAAAAAGTAAATATCATGGATAGCAATAACCAGCTCTCTTACTCTCAGAGTGGAAATAGAATAAAGATAGCATGTGCTGCAAGAAATTCATAGCACTGATTGGAATTGGACATCTCAGTTCTGGTGTTTAGGGTGTTTTGAAATACATCTTTGAAGGTATATGTGTGTATGTATCATGTACAGAAATAAATGCATGGAACTGCATGACACATAGAAAAAGACATGGAGGTGCACTTTTGTGTGCACATTCATGGGTGGTGTGTGGCTTTGTCCACTTAGAGAGCCTGGAAGGCACTCAGGGACAGAATATGCATGCATTGTGGGATCCTGGATCCCAAATTCCATTCTTCAGTACAAGGAGCAGGGATCCTTTGTAAGCAACAGGTTCCACAGACAGGGCCTGGAAAGGACAGAAGAAACTTGGAACAGTATTACAGTTTGGATACTAGGTGTCCTAGAACAGTATTATGATTTGGATGCTAGGTGTTCCCCAAGAGCTCATGTATGAAACAATGCAAGAAGGCTTAAAAATGAAATGATTTAGTTATGAGAGCCTCAACTCAATCAGTGAAATATTGTCCCAACAGGGATTAACTGAGTGGTAAATGAAGGCAGGTATTGTGTGGATGGAGGAGATGGGTCACTGGCGGCATTTAAATGGAGTCTCTTTGCTTCCTGTTTGCAATGCTGTTAGCCATGTTCCTCCACCACACTCTTCCACCATGATTTTCTGCCTCACCTACAGCACTGAGGAGTGGAGACTGATGTCCATGTACTGAGACCTCTGAAAACATGAGCTCAAATAAACTTTTCCTCCTCTAAACTTTTTCTTGTGAAGTTTTTTAGGCACAGCAGCAAAAAAGCTGAATAAAGTAGAAAATGATACTGGCAGTGGTATCATTGTTATGAGTCATCTGACCATGATACTCAGAAACTTTGGGAACATTTGGAAGTTTTGGGAGGACTTTTGGAAAGATTATCCATGCAAACTGGAAAATCTTAGCTTGGTATAAGTGCAGCTAAACAAGTAATTCTTTTGGGAGCTCAGCAAACCAGAATACTGATATGACTGTGGACAATCAAGACAGGGTTCACAAGTGTTCAGAGGACAGGAAGGACAATATCAGTAATTTGACTAAAGGCCATTCTTGTTATGTCTGGCTAATAAGCTGCCTGCATTTTGCCCATCCTGAAACTTTGTGTGAGGCTGATTTTAAAAGTGATGTATTTCTTAATACGGCAGAAGAAATTTCTAGGCAGCATAGTATTGGCAACTTTTAGCTAAGTTTATTTTGATTATTAGGAGCAGAAAGCAGAGGAGAATGTTTAAAAACTTGGTCCTGAAAGGCTGTTGCCATTTATAAAGACGTTATTACCACTAAAGAAATGTTATAGACTTAGCCTATAGACAATGAGATGGCTTGAGAGCATCTCTGAAATTGGCAAGATCATACCAATCTCAAGCTCAAGAGAATCAAAATTACTTTGAGAAGAGAGTAGTGAGGCATTCTGCTTTCACAGGGTAGCCTAGGAAGTTGTTTTAACATGCTCAGCCAGACAGGCACTCAAAGGCCTTTGCAGACATGGTCCCTGGAGGCTTGGCTACTACTCTAGAAGCCAAGAGATCTTGGTGACAATCATGTGTGCTGATTCTGCAGGGTTGAAGGATGTTGGAATTCGCGGGAGGCTTCCACCAAGTTTTTGACAAAAGGCATGGGTTGCCAATTAAAATGCCCTAGAGGCAGCATCTCTGCAGGCATTCCCGAGAGGGTGACAAGTGAAAATGTGCAGAGAAAGCTGAAGTTGCAGTGGAGACCCCCTCAGATTAAGAAATGAGTAATGTACCATGGAATTTTACACAGCAATTAGAAACAATGATATTGCTGCCTTTGAAGGTAAATGGATGGCTATGGAAGAAATTATGCTGACTGAAATTAGCATAACCCAGAGAACCAAGGGTTGAATGACTTTACTCATCTGTGGAGGCTGGAACTAGACCCTGGCCATTGAGGAAGGTGGTCTATTATCATGTTTTAAATCCAGATAGGGTGTAATGTAATACAACTTAAAACACTTTTACAGATATTTTGGGAAGGGGAGGGGAGGGATAAGGATGGGTAATTGAGGGGAGAACTTTTAGGGGTAAATCTAACCTTCAGAATCTATGTACATATTATATTATTTCATTAAAAGTTTGTGTGATTGTTCAACAAGTAAATTTATCAATAAAAAATAGAATAATATAAAAAAGAAAGAAATGAGTAATGTGGAATGTCATCCCAGTGAAGCTGCAGGGCTAAATGAGAGACAAGCCAAGAGGAAGGACATGTGGGCTTCAACTAACAAACATACATATTGGAGCTACATAATACCCCCCATAATTGGAAAAGAGCATAGACATATATGTTAATTTTTGAAATTTCTAAGTTTCTCTGCCTGCCTGTGTATAGTTTGGCTTTTCCTGGGTGTCAAGTCTTCCCAGTTGTACTGATAAACCCTCTTATCTTTCCTTCCCCTCATTGCTTCCCTCCCTTTTCCCCCCACCATTATAGTTATGGTTCTCCCAGCTTATGTGAAATTTCAACTTTGTTGAGTGTGTTTCTTAAACATAGCTGGCTTTCATCCATTCTTAGGTTTTACTCTAGCTTCCACATATGAGAAAATACATTCAGACCTTAAGTCTCTGGGAAATTTTACTCTACCACTGATTTTTTAAATTATTATGCAATGAACATAGTTTTACATATTAGAGGGAATCCTTGTTACATATTCATGAACATATAGATATTGACAAAGTAAGTTAAGGCTGATCCTAGTCCACGGTCTCTGCCCTTTGATCACTCCCTGTTCCCATGTTTCACCTTCTTTACCCCAATATTATTTGGGCTTCTCATGGGAGTTGAGGGTTCCCAGCTGCATTGATAACTCTTCTACTCCCTCCTTTCAGTTGCAAAAATAACCCTCTTAATCCCTCCCTCCCTTCCCTGCTCTATTCCTTCTCCTACCATCCCAGCTTCCTAGTCATGTTTCCCCCTGCTTATGTAAAAATTTACGGATGTCAAGTTTATTATTTAGCCTAGCTAACTTTCAATCTCTCTTAAATTTTATTCTAGCTTCCACATATGAGAGATAACATTTGTCCCTTAAGTCTCTGAGTTTGGGATATTTCACTTGGCATAATATTTTCCATCTCTATCCATTTGGCTGCAAATACCATGATATCATTCTCTCTAATAGCAGAGTAGAATATATATATATATATATATATATATATATATATATATATATATATATAATGTCTCACAGATCTTTTAATCCACTCATCCAGTGAGCGTCATCTGGGTTGGTTCCATAGTTTAGCTATTTTAAATTGAGCTGATATAAACATTGATGTACCAGGGTTTTTGTAGTATGCCAATTTGTGCACTTTTCGGAAAATATCCCAGAGTGGGATAGCTGGGTCATAAGGTGGTCCCAACCCTAGTATTTTAAGGAGTATCCAACACATTTTCCAGAGAGGCTGTACAAGCTTGCAGTCCCACCAACAGTGTGATAGTGTTCCTTTCTTACCACAATCCCTACAGCATCTGTTGTTATTCACAAACTTGATTTTTGTCACTGACAAGAGTGAGGTGGAGTCTCAGTGAAGTTTTTATTTCCATTTCTCATATCACTAATGATGTAGAACATTTGCTCATATATTTATGGGCTTTCTGGACTACCTCCATTCAGAAATTTCTATTTAGTTCCCTATCCCATTC
>PVKS010017879.1:0-25588 GCA_004027875.1 Aplodontia rufa
AGTCATGTATATAAAAAATGTTCTTCATAGGTATAAGAATTATGACACTGTACTTGGGTATTTTAGGAAAAATATAGGACCCAGAAGAAAGGCAAGGGATCAGGGGATGGGAGGAGGGAGGTAGAGGGGTTCTGGGGTTGGTGGGATATTGACCAAATTGTATTGCTGTATTGTGTGCATCTAGGAATATGTGACAATTCCCATCATTATGTACAACTATAATGCACTAACAAAAAATAAAATTAAATAAAAGGTTTGGCTGAATGTCTTAACAACTCTGCGGATTCTGTAGGATTTTACTGCCAGGGTCGCCTGCTGGGGAAAATGGTGTTTACAACCAAGACAGTTGCAGTCAAGTCACCTAGCCACAAGGTGCCGGGTGACCTTGGGCATGTCCCTGCTCCTTTCTAGGTCTCAGTTTCCCCATCTGTACAATGTCTGAGAAGTTCACTGTTGATCTTTATTTAACCACTGTTGACTTAGAACGAGCCCTGGTATACACAAGAAAAAAAATGAAGACTGAATTTCTTTCTTAAACCAAACAGATTAGAATCTTCTGGTCCGAGGCAGCTTTGTCCAAGTCCAGCCCCGCCCTGGCTCTAACCACCCGAGTGTCCTCTCCAAGCCCCAGGGCTCCAGATGCAGAGGCCCCTCTGGGCACCAGGCCAGATTTGGCCCAGCACATCTGCTTCCACTCAGCATCCCTGGCCAGCCACTCTGCCAAGGCCTTGGCCCACAGCCTCCCTGGCTCTCAGGGGCCTGGAGAGACCGCAGGGTCCCAATTACTACAGAGACAAAGGCCCCTGGCAGGGCAGCTCTGCAGGCTACACCCGCACCTCCTGCTCTGAACCCAGCTCCCAGATGGCTGGCTGGGCCAGTTGCTCAGTGACCCAGGGGGATTGTGGGGACGAGGAGGTGCTAAGAGAGGCCTTGAGTGGTTGCCACATGCAGATCTGACAGGGACGAGAACTAGGATGGGAAGGGCAGGAACCCAGTGGAGTGGCCCAAGCCAGGGGGACTGCAGGCAACAGGGCCCAAGGGCACTGGGGAGCTGAGTTCAAATCCTCCCTCTGCACCAGCTAGGGGTGCTGCCGTGGGCACATGCCTCGCCCTCCTCTGCACCCTCACCTACAAGGTGGGATGATGATGTTGCACGTCACAAGTCATTGTGGGAAGCAAATGAGCCAAGGAATGCAAAAATCTTGCCAAGCTAACCATAGTTGTTGTTACTGTTATTAACATTACTGCCATCGGTGTCAGGGAGAAAGAAGGATAGCCCAGGAGGACATCTTGGCCCAATGCATGTCCCCAAATGGTGAGAAAGGTAAGTTTCTGGATGCACCTGTGGCCACGACGCAGGGACCCGGCTGGAAGCTCCATGGGGGTTGGGTGGGTAGCGTCAGACCCGGGAGATGAAGTCAGGTTCAAGGCCTGTCCTATCAGCCCCACTGAGTAGCCGCAGCGCCTTTGACCCCCAGGCTCTGACCTGATTCATGGAACTCCAGAAGCCCTCGCTCAGCAGGCGGCTTATCGTCTATTTTAGCAGCGAAGAACAGTGGAGTGAAGCCTGCACATCCCCTGGGACAGAGTGGCCCAGCCCTACCAACAGTGTGACTTCCCAGCAGCAGTGTGGCCATTAGGTCAGCAGACTTGCAGCCGGTCTTGTGAATCTCATTCCTGATGGTGACAATGGGCTCAGGGGACAAGGGACAGACGGAGTGTGAGAGCTGCTTTCTATACAGCCCCTCTTCTGCATGTGGCAACTCAGAGGGCACTGACTGCTCAAAGGCATGGTGTCTTTCTTCTCCCCACAAGAATGTAGCCATGGTGGGCCATTGGTTAATGCACAAGCACGTGCTGAGCACTAACTATATGCCAGGCCACAGCCCGGCCTGGGGACATAAAGTACACAAGGTATGGTCCAAGGAAGCAAACAAGGTCTACGACAGAAAAACCAGGGATTAACTGCTGTCCCCAGGAGGACCGGGGATGATCCCTGGGATGCTCAGGATATCCAAGGAGGTGACAGAATAAGAAGGTACTGGAAGGAAGGTGCAGAACACAAAGACACCCCAGTTCTTGACTAACCAGGTAGTCTGCTTCCCCACCCTTGAACTGGCCTTGGCCATGGGTTGTCAGGAGGGTTGGCCCAGGCAGAGGCTGAGGACAGGCCTCAGGGTTCCACCTTGTCCTTGGGACCCTGCCTTCACCCCAGCAGCCTGCTGGAGAGGAGCAAAGGGCACGCAGAGGAGGAACCAGGTTGTCTCAGCCACCAAGGCCAAGGCCAGCCAGGACCAACCACCCTCCCATCAAGCAGGGCACACAAGGGAACCCAGCCAAGACCTGCAGAGTCCCTCGTCACCCACAGCTGGCTGAAGGTGCACACAGGTGGCCCAGCCTAGACCAGCCAAGGTCTTCCCAGGTTGGCAGCACCGTTCCACCCACCCACTGCCTCCTAGGAAACTGGAGGTTGCTCTTTGGCGTCACTGTGCTGGAGGAAGGCTGGCTATCCAGCCCTAGGTCAGATACAGAAGAACATTCCAGGCTGTATGAGCCATTTGAAAAGGTTCACAGGCAAAAAAGAGCTCAGTGAGTTGAGAGAACCAGAGAAGGCCAGCATGGCTGGAATGACCAGAGGACCAGGAGGAAGAGAGACGATGACCTGCAGAGAGGCAGTGTGGACCACGCCCTGCAGGGCCTTGAAGGCCATCATGGCAGGGGCTTGGAGATTTTTCTAAGCACAGTGGAAGCCAGTGGGAGATTTGACCAATGTGGTGGAGTAGAGGCAGGGGGGTCTGATGAAATTCAAAAGCTCCCACTGAGGCTGGAGTGGTGGCTCAGCAGTGGCACACTTGCCTGGCATGGGCTTGAACTCCAGCACCAGGTACACAACAAAGAGTCAGGGCAACAAAAGCCACATAGAAAGCTCAATAAAGTTGATTCTCTCTCTCTCTCTCCTCTCTCTCTCTCTCTCTTTCTTTCTTTCTTTCTTTAAAAAACAGAAACAAAACAAAACAAAATTTCCCTCAGGCTGGCCTGGCGGAGGGACTAATAGAACCATGGGTGTAAATAGAGAGACCAGTCCCATCAACTCTGCAAAGCAGACATACGGAGAAACTGAGTCTGGGGAAAACAGAGGGTCCCTAGTCACATAATGAGCCCCACAGCAAGGGTGGGACTTGAATTCCTAGTCCAAAATATTCTCTCCTGTTCCCCTTGGCCTTTACCAAGGAACAAGAGGGAAAAGGCCCTCGCCCTGACCCCAGTACCTGCCTCTGGCCCTGCCTGTTGTCTCTCTGTTAGGTCTCCTCTCTGCGTGGTTCCAACAGGTCATGGAAATTATTCTCACCCTCTCCATGCCCGGTTTCCTCACCAGTCCTCAGGGCCCACATTGGTTCAACTGCAATTCTGTGGGGCAGCTTCCTCTCTAGCGTCCAGTGGCCTCCCTCCCTCTGCAAGGCTGCGGGGAGCGCCTGGTCATGCCACTGCCTTTCTCTGCTCAGAATTCTTCCACGCTCCCTAAACCCTCAGAATAAAACCTGAACTCTATGCTGTGGTCTGGCTGGCGAGGGCCTCCCTGAGTGGACCTAGGCCACCCCTCCAGCTTACGGAATGAACCTGCAGTTGGACTTTCTGAGATTCAAAGTCCACCTCCACTCTAACTGTGCAATGGGGGTGATTTAACCTTAGGAACTGGCTTGACTCTAGAAGGGGTCCACCAAGAGGACCCACCTCAGCTGCTGTGGTCAGAAATGGTGCACCTGCCTGGCCTGCCTTGAAATGAGGCTCAGCAGAGGCTGCCGGTTGCTGCTGTCCTTCCCCCGGGGAGGTCCTATGAATCTGGGGGCGTCCCTTCCGTTCCCAACACTCACGCTGCACTCCATCTCCAGGCCTAAGGTCATCACTGCCCTTCTTTCCCTGAAGGGGGCGACCAACCTTTGGAGCATGTTGGTGTTTCTCGCAATGTCCGGAAGGTGGGGGTCCAGAACATTGGTCTCATAGAGGACAGGAAGTTCAGATTTTCCTGGTTCATGAGTCATGGAGTTTGCAAAGATTTTTTTCTGTGCACAAATATGGTAGCCAACTTGTGACCCAACCCACATGTAGCCAGGAAGTGACCCATTCACTCTTGGATCCCAAAGCCAGACCCGCTGCCCAAGCCCTCCCACCTCATCTGCCTATGCCCCCTTCCTCTGCAAGGTAATATTATTCCAAGGGCTTCAGGTCCCTGAGCTTGTCCACTCCAGGGGAAGCAGATCCGGCCTTCTTCCTCAGGCAGCGCGTCATGGATTGAATCCAAGTGCTAGGCAAGTGTTCTACCACTGAGCTCCACCCCCAGCCCCTTGCAGGGCTCTTGATGCAAGCAGAGGTCTAAGGGAGTGGCATCTGCAAAAACCCAGGCACAAGCCCTCTCTCCCTGCCTTCCGATTAATGCCTGATCAGGCAGTCTGTCAAAGGGTCCTCAGGTATCTAAGGACTCTGCTCCACAATGATTCTGTGACCCTACTCTTTTTTTTTTTCAATTTTTATTAAGGAGTTAAGTTGTTGTACAATCATAAATGCATGTAAAGTGAAAATATGATATGCATTTGTTCCTAAACCATAGTTTCCCCACATTGCCCAACACCCCAATCTCTTTATATTATGCCCCTATAAGAGAAATAAATGTCCATATATGTGTGTGTGTGTGTGATTGTAAATTTACAGAATTAAATGATTGCATAAATATGATTTGACTTCTGGGGTGGGTAAAGAGTATGCTACATTGTTGATTGTCTCCCTATCCCTCCCCATCCGCCCTGCCTCTCCCACCCCCGCCGCCCACCTTTCCCTTCCCCCTTCCCGCACCTACATGTCTATGGTTCCCTAGATTATTTGTCGGCTATACCTTTGGTGTGCGACCCTACTCTTAATAGCATCTGTCACTTCTCTTGGTTAAAAGAGGAAAAAAAAAACCAACAACCAATTAATCTCTGTCTCCTCAAGTACCCCATTACATCTCAATCTTCCAGTTTTTCCTCTAACATGCATGTGGCTTCTTGTATAACAAGAACAATTCATAGAACTGATCCGAGCAATCAGTAAGGATATGTTAGACTTGGGCAATGCTATCAACCGACTCCATTTAATTGACGTTTCGAGAACACTCCACCCAACAATGGCAGAATGCACATTTTCCAATCATACTTGGAGCATCCACTAAGACAGACCCTATGCTGAGCCATGAAAGAGTTTTAACGAAGTTTCAAAGATTGCAATCAGGCGGGTATGATCTCTGGCCACAACACAATTAAATTTGAAATCAGTCACCGAAAGCTATTTTGAGAAGTCTCTAAATATGTGGAAATTACACAAAATAATTCACAACACATAAAAAAAAAAA
Source organism: Aplodontia rufa (assembly GCA_004027875.1). Lineage (NCBI taxonomy): Eukaryota > Metazoa > Chordata > Mammalia > Rodentia > Aplodontiidae > Aplodontia > Aplodontia rufa. The sequence goes on from PVKS010017879.1 coordinate 5,384, forward strand.
GGAAGGAAAGAAGATAGGAAGGAACTACAGAATAGGCCTCATCCAGAGAGGGAAAGAGCCTTTACATTTTAGAAAAGCAAATCTAGCCGTGTATAAAAGGACTGCGCACGCTTATTCCAGGAATAAGAAATTGGCTTAACATTTGAAAATCAATTAATGTTATTCACAATATTGACAGATTAAAGGACAGAACCACATGAGTATTTTAACCAATTCAGAAAAAGAATTGACAGAAATCAACACTTGGGCATGATAAAAAAAATCTCTCAGCAAACAAAAAATAAAATAAAATTTTTCAATTCAGTAAAGATCTAGAGAAAACCTAGGGCTAATCTTATCTTTACTGGTGAAGATGTTTCTCTCTAAAACTGGGAACAAATGGTGTGCCCACCCTGGGTGCTTTGATTCAGCATTGTACGAGAGACACTAATCAGTGTAGTAAGATAAGAAAAAGAAATAAATAAATGTATATATGGGCATATGTATGTGTGTGTGTTGGAAGATGAGAAACAGAATGATCTTTATTTGAAAAAACTCCAAAACTAATAATTATATATATGGGAAATCCTAAGGATTCTGATTAAAAGCTATTAGAACTAATACATAAGTTTAGCACAATGTGAGCTCAATATTGCAAAATGAATTGTATTTTTATATGCTGGCAATGAAGATTTAGAAATTGAATAGATAAAAAGACCATTTATAATAGCATTAACACATAAAATACTTAGGGATATGCTTAACAAAACATATGTAATACCTATATGAGAAAATTCACTGATGAGAAATGTTAAGAATTTCTCCAGCAAATGGAGAGATATAGTATATTCTTTGATTGAAAATCTCAATATTGTTAGAACTAATCTACAGATGTCCCCCAAACCAATCGTAAAGACCAAGAGTACAGAACAGGGTCACCAAATAGACCCAAGAGTATATGGTGAGCTGATTTGTACCATAGCTGCTTGCATCTAAAAGTCAGTACCAAGGTGGGGCGGGAGTGGTGGCTCAGTGGTTCAGCGCTTGCCTGGCATGTGCAAGGACCAGAGTTCGAACCCCAGCACCACATACACAGCTAAGTGTTGGAAAAACAAAAACCAGGTGAAAAACTAAATAAAATTGATTCTCTCTCTCTCTCTCTCAAAAAAAAAAAAACAGGATTATTAAAATAACAATAGTAATAAAAGTACCAAGGCAATTCAGCTAGGAACTTTTCATCAAATGGTGCTGAAACAATTAGATATCAATATGAAAAATAAACCAATAAATAAACCTGACACTTACCTCTTACCATATACTAAATTTAATGCGAAATAGATTATAGACCTAGACATAAAGGCTAAAATTATAAAACTTTTAGGAGAAAACAGAGGATAAAATCTTTTCAGCGTTGGATTAGGTAAAAATTTTTTTTTTAAGAGAGAGGGACAGTGAGAGAGAGAGGAGAGAGAGAGAGAGAATCAATTTTATTTAGTTTTTCATGTAGCTTTCGTTGCTCCAACACTTAGTTGTGTACGTGGTGCTGGGGTTTGAACCAGGGTCGTCCGCACCGAAACCGCTGAGCCATTGCTCCAGCCCCAGGTAAATTTTTCTTAAATAGGACACAAAACATACTAACCATAAAAGAAAAAAAAAACTTGTAAACTAAAGTTCATTGAAATTGAAATTTCTGCTCTTTAAACATGTAAAGAAAATGAAAAAGCAAGTCATGGGTTGGGAGAAGATACTCATAGCATTTGGACAGAATAAAGAACTCTTTCAACTCTATAAAACAATTCAAGTTTTAAAACATCTAGATGCTTCACGAAAGATCTGCAAATCATCATTAGAGACATGCAAATAAAAATGGCAGTGGGAAGGCAGCACACACAGGCCAGGATGCCCAAATGAAGCTGGCTGAGAGTTCCCAGGGTGCACAAGGAGGAGGTGCAGTGGGAGCTGTCCTAGTGACTGGTGGCTTTGTGGAACAGCACTTTGAAAATAGCTCCGCAGTGGTTCATCAAGCTAAGCACGTAATTACCATAAAACCGCTCCTAAGCATTTACCCCAGGGCCCTGAAAGCATATGCCCACGTAGAGGCTTGGAGACGATGCCCATGGCAGTTCTATTCATGCTCCCTCCAAACTGGAAGTGACCAGTGTCAACCAAGCAGTGACAGTTCAAACAGACGGTGGCGCAGCGCATCCGACAGCGGGTTACTGCTCCACCCCGCAAAGAAGCAAATACTGATCCACACATGGGCAAATCTCCAAATGATTTACTGCGTAAAAGAAGCCAGGCACAAAACACCACCCACTGCCTGGTGGTGTTGAGGTGCAACTTTTTTTTTTTTTTAAGAGAGAGAGAGAATCAACTTTATTTAGTTTTTCATCTGGCCTTTGTTTCCCCAGCACCTAGCTGTGTTGGTGGTACTGGGTTTGAACCCAGGTCCTCACACATGGCACGCAAGTGCCCCAACCACTGAGCCACCACTCCAGCTCCTGAGATGAAGCTTGACTAGAGATCGACCAGGTCTGTCATGACAGAGCGCAGAACTGGGTAGACTGAGGCAGGGGCAGAGTGTGGTGTCCACTCTCTGTCACGAAGCCATCACCGGAGATAATCAACTTCTAAAGAGCGAAGGTTTATTTGGGGCCACGGTCTGGGAGGCTCCCATCCATGACAGATGGACTGTTGCCTTTGGGCCTGTGGGGAGGCAGCGCATCCAGGTGGGTGCACATGTTGAAGCAAAACCACTCATTCGTGACCAGGAATCAAAAGTGAAAAAAGAAGAAGAGTCGAGGGTCCCACAATTCCCTTCTAGAGCACTTTTTTTTCTTTTAAAGAAAGAGGGGATGGTGTGAGAGAGAGACAGAGAGAATCAAATTTTTTTATTTAGTTTTTCACATGGCTTTCGTTGCTCTGAGACTTCATTGTGTACATGGATGCTGGGGTTTGAACTCGCATACTTGCGCACGCCAGGCAAGTGCTGTAATTGCTGAGCTACTGGTCCAGCCCTCCAGAGCACTTCTCAAGACCTCCCCTCTAAGCCCTGCCTCTTAAAGCCTCCACTACCTCCATAGCACTACGCTGGCTACCAAGTCTTGAACATGTGGGCTTTGGGGACCTTCCAGATCCAAACTATATCAGTGCTGTCCCGAGGGAATTTTTGGAGGTGTGACTGAGGAGGGATCCTGATGCATGTGCAATGGTTCTGGAGTAAAAACAGGAGAACCCCGGTGGGGTCCAAACCAGCCTTGAAAATCCTCTATGCAGGGCCCTGGTGGAGCCCCACAGTGCACCAGCCAGCCCTCGCCCAGCACGAGGCTGACCTGTTTCTGTGGTTAAATGCAGGACAGTGGGCTTGGCGGGGCCCGCCACACACACACACACACACACACACACACACACTCACACACAGACAGCTGTGTGCACGTTTTGAACACTTGATTCACACTCAGCCTGGGAAGATGGCCCGTGGGAACCAGTGCCTCCCGCAAAGAACCACAAACTCAAGTCCCCACCTCACCTGGCTCCAGGCCACGCTGTCACTGGGTGGAAGGGGGCAGCTCTGAACATGCTCAAGCCCCGTCTCCCTCACGCTGAGGCCTTTCAGATGGTGGTGGGGAGCAGCCAGGAGTGCAGTCCCCTCCATTCAGGAAGGTAAGGCTTTGGGTGCAGGGATGAAGAGAAGCCGTGGTCCCTGCCCTGGGCTGCTGGGCCGCAGGGAAGAGTGCTGTGAAGGGCAGATGTGGAAGGCCCAGGGAGGATAGGAGGGGGTGCCTGTGTGCGGGAGAACTTCAAAGGTCGATTTGAAAACATGCGTGGAAATTCAGAGCACAGACACTCTTCAAGGAGAACAGGGGGCTGGAGAAGGGGCTCAGCAGCAGTGCACTTGCCTGGCAGGCGCGAGGACCTGAGTTCAAACCCCTGCACCACACACACAATGAAGTCTCAGAGAAACAAAGGCCAGATGGAAAATAAATAAATTGATCTCTATCTATCTATCTCTAAAGAAGGAGGAGGAAGAGGGAGGAAGAGGAAAAGGAAGAGGAAGAGAAAAAGGAGGAGAAAGAAGAGGATAAGGAGGAGAGGAGGAGGAGGAGAAGGAGGAGGAGAGGAGGAGGAGGAGGAGACAGAGAAGAAGAGGAGGAGGAGAAATGGGGCAGAGGGCAAGGTCACTGCTTGGTCTAAGGCTGTGGTGAAGTCAGGCTGGGGTGCAGATGGACACGTGGTCCAGGACAGCAGAACCCAGAGCAGACCCAGCGTGCTGGGCCCTGGATTCAGGACAAAGCCTTGCGATCGGCAAAGGACAGAGTCTCCACAAATGATGGTGACCCATTAAATACCCTTAGGGCGGGGGAAATGAACCTCGATCCCACCACATGCCACAAAAAAGAACCAAAACCCCCCATGCAGACTGCAGACGTAAATAAGAAAACAATTCTAAAGCTTAAAAAAACTTTATGACCTCAAAGTGGAAAAAGATTTATCTTTTTTTTTTTAAAAAAAGCACTAAACCCACAGAAAAAAAACTATACATTTATTACCTTAAAATTTTAGATGTCTGATCACAAAATAAAAGTGCAATTAAGAGAATGAGCAGATACACCTCAGGGTGAGAGAAGATGTTTGCAACACATACGAGAAAGAACTGCTGTCCAGAATCAATCCCAACAACAAATAGCAGAAAGCAGAAATACTTGTTGGACTTTCCAAACAAGGAAATTCCAATGGCTAATACCATACGAAAAGATGCTCAAGTTACCAGTAACGAGGGAAATGCAAATTAAAATCACTAGGAAATGGAATTAGATACGCACTAGCTTGGCAAAAAATAAAAACTCCAGCAATTACAGTTTGGTACCTGCAGCGGCAGGAGCTCTCACTCACTAGCCAGGGCGTGTGATTGGCACGAGCACTTTTAGCTTGGCACTGTTTATTAAAATCAATGGAATGGGGGCTGGAGCGGTGGCTCAGTGGTTATGGCGCTTGCCTGGTATGCATGAGGACCCGGGTTCGAACCCCAGCACCACATACACAATGAATGTCAGAGCAACAAAAGCCACATGAAAAACTAAATAGCATTGGTTCTCTATCTCTCTCTCTCTCACTCTCCCTCTCTCACTTTAAAAGAAAAATCAGTGGAATGCATGTAACCTGGTCCAAAAATTCTACTCCTAAGCACATACCCTAAAATTTGAGTGCACACGTGCCCTAAGAGACAAAGTTCAGAGTGGCACAACAAGCTGTCCATCAGCAGCAGAATGGATGAATAAGTGATGCCGTGCAACAGAATACTATACAGCACAGAAAATGAATGGAGCGCAATTTCACACCCAACACGGTGAGCATGCTAAACAATATCGAGCCAAAGAGGCCAAACGCACAAAAATATACACGATAAGATTCTGAGCACCAGAAGTTCAAAAAATGAGCAGAAATAAGCTCTGTGGTTCAGGGATGCCCTTGTCAAAATAGCAAAACTATGAAATAAATCAAGAAAATGTTCAAAAAATCAAGGTCATGGCTAGCTTTAGGAGAGAGAGAAGGGCACGCTGGGGTTCCGGTTGCTGGGAATACTCCGCATGTAAGCCAGCTAAATGAGTGTTTGCTTTAAAATTATTTGTTAAACAACACACATACATTTGATGTCCTTTGATCTGTGTATAAATTATTCCAAAATAAAAATATCGTGAACAAAGTAGAACAGAAAAGAATGTGCAGAGAGATGGGACCCTGAGAGAGTAGGCAAAGGTGACTGGGAAACCAGAGAAGCATGGGCAGAGGGGCCCCTCCCGCAGGTGAACACTGAGAACCCCCACACAGGACCCTGGGGACAAAAGGAACACACCCCCCCACGCCCCCGCGATTTACATTCCAGGAAGGGAAACAGGAATGGAATAAGCACATTTCAGTCACAGACCACAATAACACTGCAGGGCAAGTCCAGGGCCGCCCTTTGTGCAAGAGGGCGGTGCCATCAGAGCTGGGATCTGAGGCAGGAGCATCTGCTGCCCAGGAATGGTGGGTGGGAGGAAGCAGAGGATGCCGCAGCCGGCAAAGGCCTTAAAGAGGGAAGGAGCAGACTGTTTCTCCCCACCTGTGTCCACCTACTTAAAGGTCACAAGGCCATGTGCAGAGAGCCGGTGACAGAACAGCCTGAGACAAGTACCACCGAGCGGTGGGAAGGGATATCTGACCTGGGTTTTGTAGGATGGATAGGAGTTCACCAGGCAGAAATGATAAAATCTTAAGGAGATTTGTCTTGCTCACGTATGCTAGTACCTCGTTGTGCCTGGTAAATAACGCATGCTGATTTTTCCTGGAAAGTGAAAAGCGAGACAATAGAACAATACAGAGGTTGTAAAATGGAGGTCGCAGTCCTTGACCTCTGAGAATTGAGATGCAGCTCACGGGGGCGAGCTTACTTGGTATGCTGGACTCTCTCTCACTGGTCCAACGAAGTCCCCAACAGAGGGGGACAGCTGGAAGGCAGCTCCAGGAGGAGCCATCTGCAGGCGGAGGAGCTGCCAAGGCTGCCCCGCCCCACCGCGAACCTGGCCGGCACCGCCTCTGCCGCGCCCCGCCCAAGCCCTGGGGTCCCCTGAGGGTGACAGCAGCAGGGCCTGGGACGCTGGAGCCAGACGCAATCAGAGTGGGCAGCCGCGACTGCGGTGGCTTCGGAATCTGGTTGTTAGTGGGCGGCGGAGGGAGCCGCGCTGTCTCCCCTGTGTTTATTTGGCTCCATTGAGGGGGCTGGAAACTTGATCTCCGTGGGGACCAAGCCCTGGTTAGCCCGCGCCTGGAGTCTGATGGAGCCCTGGCCTCTCAGAGCTGCCATCCTGTTATCTGGGGAAACTGAGGCCAGGGAGACGTGGAGGAGGGGCTTTCTAATCCTAAACTGGATAATAGCAGCTCTCTACCCCGCAGCCCCCCAGGGAGGGCTTCTGAAGCTCCAGGCCCTGGCCTAAATGCTTTCCATATAACAACCCTACAAGGAAAGTTTCTTAGGAAAATTGGGGCTCAGAGAGGGCAGTGATTTGATGAAAGTCACACAGAGCTGGAGTCCAGATCTGCCTGATTCCAAAGCCAGTGTCCTTAATCACGTTACCACCCTGCCTTACAGAGTCAAAGTTCCTTGGGTGGCTTGAGGATCTCCATCCATGGTGAACCCCCGTTGTGTGGCTGGTCCTGGAGTTGGGGACATCTGTGCTCACCTAGCCTGGCCACCTTCCCACAGAGAGCCTTGAACTTGGAGACCTCTGAGTCAACCTTCCTCCAGCCCCTGCATCTCCGCCCTACCGCCTGCGGTCGCTGGAATGGGTGAGTGAACACAGAACTCCCAGCAGCAGGAATTCCTTCTCCAAACCGGTCATAGAGAATATCTAACTGTGAGGAGGGGGTCTGGCCCATTGTCCTGGCACCGCGCATCCCAGCTCCTGGCATGGAGAAAGAACGAACGGGAAAGGCTCCCAGCATGGGCACATCACATGGGCATCTGTGCCACAACAGGGAAAGTCAAAGCCACCACTAATAGCTGGGGGACCTTGGGAAAGCAACACAGCCTTCCTGAGCCCAAGGACCCCCTCCACAAAAGAGGGGATTGCATCCTCCTTTCTGCCCTCATCCCACGATGCCATGTGTGCAGAGGGTCAGGGCTCAGCAGGCGCTCAACCAACACTGCAGTCTGGGTTTGAACTTGACAACTGTTGCTGTGTTTTTTACTTTAGTTTTGAGAATCGTTCTTCCAGCAACGTGCTACAACAACGTGTTACAAGTTTCTGAGGAGCAGAAACCTTATGCCCAGTGCCAGGATGCCCGTTGAATTACCAGGAACGTGGAATTGCAGGACCGATCCTAAGTCTCTCTTCCCTTCCTTCCCCCTTCCTGTGCAGAGCCGTGGACTCCTGCAAGCCTCTGTTCAGCGTGTGTGCGCCTTCAGGCCAAAGCCCTCTGGAGTGAGGGGTGCCAGGATGGCTTTATCTTTGAACCAAGACTTGAGCCCTGGGCCCTCCTGCAGCAGTTTCCCCACGCTGATCCTGAGGTTCAGGAGCAGCTGCTCAGTTTCCTCTGGGAGCTCGCAGGCCCTGAGCAGCCCAGGAACCTCCCAGGTACCCTTATTCCCGGAAACCTGGGCCCCGGCTTGCTTTCCTCTCCTTTGATGCAATAGCCCTTCTTCCAGAGTCGCTCACCCGCCAGGCCTTTTAGGGGCATGAGTGCCCAGAGCCGGGGGAATTCCAAGGAACCGGACTCAGCCATCTAAGACCCTCCCTCCCCGCAGCCCCTGCTGTGCGGAAGGTGCTGAGCAGGGCCCCTTCCTGGAGAGGGGCAGGAATCAGCCTGGCCGTCTGGGACCCCTGCCAGGCTATGCTGTCCTCCCTCCGGAGTCAGGGTCCCCTCCAGCCAGTCCCAGAAGATAGAGGGGTTCAGGCTTTCTGCGCAAATAACGTCAGGGGCCTGGTGATCACCAAGCCTCCTGACCCCAGCCTTCCTCTGTCACCCGTGTCCTGAGTCAGAATCCTGATCTTGAATGCAGACTGTCCCTAGTGGTGGCCTCAGCAGCAGAGCATGGTGAAGAGTGAAGTGGTGTCAGCACAGCGTGCACACGCGTGTGTGCACACACGCACACCTCCATGGGTGTGAAGGGTGGCACAGACGCCAGCGCGTGGCCCTCAAAGCTGGTGAACCAGGCCTGGAAGCAAGCCTGTGGTTCCAGCAGCCCTCCTTGAAGCCTAAAACTCAGTCCCCACATTTCCAAAGCTTCCATCTCTTTCATACACACTCACAGACCACAAACACACACACACAGAGATTGGAGGACTAATCCTCTCCTTGTACACACAGGCTCATGAGGCCCAGAGGGAGGGAGGCAAAGGGCTCTGCCTGAGATCACAGAGCAAGTGAGGCTGGAACAGGCCTGGGAGAGGTGAGGAAAACTTTTCCCAGTATGGTCGCTAAGGCTGTTCTCTGGGAGCTGGGGTCAGGGCCCTGTCTTGTACCCTACTCCAGACTTCTGCAAACCTAGGTCTCTAGATCCCCTAGCAAGGACCAGCAGGCAGCCAGAGAGATTCCAGCAGAGAAAACCTCAAGCTCTCACATTTTGAGGACTCGGCGGATTTTTGCCTGGTTCCCAGTAAACCAGAAACATCGACGTCAAGTGAGGTTAAATGCAGAGCCCTGCCCAGGAAAGGCTGAGCCGGCCAGACCTTGTCCTGGCAGTTATTGGAATTCTCCCCAGAGCCAGGGACCCCTCCAGCCTGGCCGTGGGGATTCCTGCTGCCCAGAGATGTGGGGTCCAGGGACAGGAGAGGGGATCTGCAGAATCCAAAAACCAAATGCACCACAGCAAGATGCATGGACCAGATGGAACCACCAGGCCCAGCACACAGCTCCAGGCCCAATCAAAGACGGCAGCAGGGGATGGCGAGGGGTGGGTTGGCCAAGCAGGGGGTGTGAGCCTTGACTACACCTCCTGCAGTGTGCAGAGCCCCTCCACCCCCCTGGGAAGGAACTTTAAGGTCACCTGCAAGGTATGCACAGCATCCTATCTCACCAATGAGGAAATAGGCTCAGAGGGGCAAACCTGCCCCTTCCTAGCTCTGTGCCCGAGGACATGCAAACTCACCACTCTGGACTTCAGGATCTTCTTCAGGATCTTTAGGAGGGTGTGGCCTGCCATGAGGATATCTTCTGAGGTTAAATGAGGCAAATCTTGGTTCCAGTAGCCCAATGCCTAGCTCTCAGCAGGTGCAGAAATAAACTTCTGGGAACCAGCAGATGGAACAGCACAAAAGGATGATACTAATCGCGCGTGCGCGCGCGCACACACACACACACACACACAACTGGACTTTTCGTCTGTCTCTTTAAAATGTAGTCAGCAGGGTGACTTGGGGTCCCTTTTTGCACAGTGGGCATAGTGACAGTCCCTCTAAGTGGGAAACACAGGTTGGGGCAAGCATGTGAATGCCCAGCCCATGCAGAATTTTCTGGTTCAAACCTAGGGACCAGCTTCTCTCCCCACTCCGGGCCCCATACTCGGAGCTGATGTCTGCAGCCAGCCAGGGTTTGAGCGAGGAGCTAAGGAAAGGCGCTGGAAAATTTTTCCCTGGCTGGTTTGCTCTCAGTCTGTGACTCTCTCTCTTACTCTTTCAGGCACGTTCACGGTGTCCGAGGCTCCTGGCTGGGCAGCTGCCCTCCCCTGCATGAAGACCCTCCTCCTTCCAGAAGATTCTCTGGGGAGGTGCTGGGGGTGCTCTCTGAGAGGGACCGATCCTCCCCATCACCAGCACCGGAGCCTCTCCCAGACCCTGGCATGCCCAACTTAGGAACACGTGCCGAGCCTTTCAGGGATCTGATTAAGCCCCAGGTGAAGGAGGTCCCCCACCCCCACCGCCCCCTAAAAGCTTTCTCCAAAGGAACTGCTCCATGTTCCCCCTTCCCCTTCCTCCAGCATTTCCTCTGCAAGTCTGTGCCCTGCAACCCAGCTTGTGGCCTCTTGGGAAATGAGACCTATTGTCTGTGGATACCCATTGTCCAAACAGGCGTCCAGGGTCTCGAGCCACTGCCCCTGCTTGTGGAGCAGCTAAAGACCGCCTGGCCCGACAGTGAGAAAAGCATTTTTTTTAACATAGCAAGGGATAAAAATTTTTAAATTATAATTTTAAAATTTATTTGTTTATTTATTTTGGCACTGAGGGTTGAACTTGGGGCCTGGAGCATTCTCAGCATGTGCTCCACCTCTGAGCTAAACCCCTAAACCCCTTATTTTTAAGTGAATAAGATAACATATAGTCATTATAGAAAATTCAAAAAAGCACAAGAGAAAAATAATGAAAGTGGCCCATAATTCCACCTGAAGAGACAAATGCCATAAAAATTTAAAGTTTTGTTTCCTTTCCGCATGTTTGGCTGGGTAATTTATAAGGATAATTTTATCTTTGTCCCCCGCCCCCTGCGTGTTGCCTCTGCTCCTTCTCCGTGTAGGACGAAGGCAGAATTCACGTAGCATGAACATCACCTTTTTAACGTGCACCATGCAGTGGCTTTCAGTGCAGTCTATGGGTTGCAGAGCGTTCCCGACACCCTCCCGAGCAACCTCCTATGGACTCCCGGTCAGTGATAGCTGCTGCTCTCCCTGGGCTCCTGGGGGAGACCCGTGGAGGTCATGTTCAATGTCATTCTGCAGGGTGGGGGGATGATGCGGCTGTTTGTGACGGGCTTCTTCCACTTAACGTCACTTTTCGAGGCCTGTCCCTCTTCTGCCATGAACTGCTCCTTCAGCAGCCGCGTGCACACGCCGCACTTCATTTCCATCCATTCATTGCGAGGGTGGCGCTTTTTCTACTTGTTACGGATTGCGAATAATGCCGCCATGCACGTTCAGGTGCGAGTTTTTCGGGCGAGCGTGTCTTCTTGTCCCCTGGGTGTCTCCTGGCAGTGGGATTTCTGGCTCTGGTGGTAACTACACCAGCTTTTTTTTTTCCCCCAGGGCTGAGGACCGAACTTGGGGCCTTGCGCATGCTAGGCAAGCGCTCTGCCACTGAGCTAAATCCCCAACCCCTGCACCAGCTTTTTGAGGAGCTGCTTTTCCACAGCAGCTGCACAGATTCCTACCAGCAATGTGTGAGGGCTCCAATTTCTCCACCTCCTCACCGAAACCGGTTATTTTCCCTTCTTTTCTTAAATTATAGCCATTCTTATGAGTGCAAAAGGATAGCTCATTGTGCTTTGGATTTGCATTTCCCTAATGACTTGGCATGAAACGTGCTTTTAACTTGATTTTAAAGGTTATGCAAATTTCAACATAGATTACTATGCAATATATTTTAATAGGATATTAAATATATTTTAATAGGATATTATTGAAAATTCAGGTGGTTTCTATTTTTCTAATTCACTTGTTTCTCTCTCCTCCTCTCTCTCTTTTTAAAGAGATGGGGTCTCACTATGTTGCCCTGGCTGGCCCTAGATCCTTGGATGTACGTGATCCTCCTGCCTCAGCTTCCTGAGCAGCTGACCCAGGAGTACACCGCGGCACCTGGCTCCCTTCCCTCTTGCATATAAGCCTTATGTTGTCCTCATCTGATTCAACGCCGTTCATGCATCTGTTCAGTAGATACCAAGCTGGGACCACTGAACAGATCTAAGCAGGTCTGACCCCTGCCCTCCTAGAGCATGCAATCTGGTGATTTATTAAATAAGCAGGCAGTTTAAGTCTATGATCAGGACTGATGAGCATTAAGCAGGAGAAGCCCAAGGCATACATACATGAGGGGTTCAAGGGGCTGTGGGAACCCCAAACTCTTAGGCAGTGAATCAGACATACAGGTGGGTCCCGGCAGTAGTGAGTTAGTCCAGGGGACTCAGTCCTCAGCCTGGGGTCTCCACGAACTCCAGGAGACACCGTCAGACTTGGGTTGGATCCCTGAACACCCCGTTGGTGCTGGAGAATTTGAGACCAGGTATGGGAGCTCATTGAACCCATGGCCTCCCGTTGTGGATTGGGAGAGGGCTCCCCAGCCAATCAAATCCTCTCTGGAAACTTAGGAATCTAGAGGATCAACAGACACTATAAGCCAGCATCAAACGCTTAGAGATAATCGATACAGTTTCAATTTTAAAATCTGAAATTTAAAAAAAATTAAGCTAGAAAAGCGTAAATTCAGGCCATTTGAAATGAAAGGGTCAGAAGTGCTGGCAAATGTTCACCTCGATGCCATGAGGACACCTGCCCCTCTCAGGTCCAAGGTGCCCCAAGCTCCAATCCCCCAACATTCCAAGATGCTAAAAGTTCTCCAGATTTCAAGATTCCAAAGGCTCTAACGTTTCTGAGATGTCAAAACATAAAGATCCTAAAAGTTCTAGCGTGGTCCTCACACTCCCATAAACCTCAACCTCCCAGATGCTAGGAAGCCCTGAATCTCCACCGTGTACCCAAACAGGCCCTGGCTGGAGGAGACCGAAAGCACAGGCCCTCCTCACCTGCTGCTCCATCTCTGGCAGAGGTGATGTCCCTGAGGGTCCCGGAGAGCAGCGTTTTCTGAGTTCAGAAGGGCCTCCAGGACCCAGAGACAAAGAGACTCCGAGTGGGGTGAGTTGGACCCTACCTCTTCTCCATGACCTTGGGCTCCACCGCACTGTCCCATGCCCCTGGCGGGTGCTGGGCCCATGACTCACCTGGTCCTCTAGTCCCACGCTCTGCCTCGAGGAGCTTACGGTCTAGGCCGAGGCAGGGACACCGACAGGCTGTAGAGGATGGGAAGTCAACAGGTCAAAGCCTGAGCTCCCACCTCCCAGGTCACATCCCAAGGACGCCTGCCTGGGGGGAGGAGGAAGAATACAGCGGTGGTGGTCCACGCCCAGTGAGGGGCTCCCCTGCGACTGGCCCCCTCGGTTCCTGCCGCATTGCACCTGCTGGTCTGTCTGCCACCCAGACCTCATCTGCTGCCCCTGTTTCCCATCCCTGATCTTAGGAGATGCCCATACCTTACACCTCAGGGAGAGAGGAGATGGCTGAAGTGGCCGTGGGTGGAGTGGGAGGAGACTCTGGAAGAGGGCAGAGGGGACCCAGAGCCTAACTTAACTGTATCCGACTGTGAACGGGAAACATCTATTTCTGCCACCAAACAGAATTTTAACTCCTATCCCACACAGTTGTGGTGGAATTGGGTGATGGGCTGCTGGTTCCTTACTCGTTAAAGGACCCTCCCCTCCACAGTGTCCCTCCCCACAATCTCCCCAAGCAGAGTGATCTCCCCTCCAGTAGCATGCACAGGAGGGAGTGAGGCTGGGGTGGAGAGGTGGAGGCTGGGTCAGAGCAAGAGCACTAATTGCGGGACCCAGAATGGCCCTCGCTGGCTCCATTCATGACAGCGGTATTTTTAGCCCAGGACTGGATGCCTGTGGTCCGGGTGGGGGTGGCCAGGCCATGTGTCATGTCTGAGTGATCATGGACTCACTCTGCCCAGGAAACAAGCCCACAGGAGCCAGCTGCTGGATCCCAGGGTTGCCACCGCCTCTGGGAAGAGGATGTCCGTAGGCCAGGACGCTTAAACCTTCTTACCCCAAAGGGCATTGCAGGCGTGGGGGTGACGGTGATAATTAGCATGCACTGAGCGCTTGCTAGGTGTCATGCACTGTCCAGCGAGTATAGGTGACAACAATCCCTCCTGTGATGTTGATGCTGATAGGGTCCCCATTTCACAGATGAGGAAACCGAGGCTGGAACAGTTCACTGAACCTATGTGGGTGGAGCAAGGGGACAAGCTGCAGAGTCTGTGCTCCGACAGCCTGGTCACCTGGAACCTTGGTGAACAGTTAGCTGTTGCCACAGGCCCCAGAGCCAGGCCACTCTCAGCCCACAGAGTTCACCCAGTCTGACCCTTTTCTGGAGGTGAGATACTAGAAACCCAGAAAGGGGTTCAAGAGTATGGAGTCATTTGGCCCCAATTCCCAAGCCATGATTCTTCCTACTGAATGATTTCATGGGACAGATTCATTGTATTACCAGCCCACTCCTCAGCCTACATCTGGCTCCAGAACTCAGTCCATCCCAGCTCAGTTTGCTTTAAAGCAAAGATCCTGGTCCCTGGAAAAGATGTAAGTAAGCCCTGCTCCTGACTTGCTGTGTGACTTTGGGCAAGCTACCGCACCTCTCTGAGCCTCAGTTTCCTCCTCTGTAAAATGGGCACAACTGGGCTCTCTCCATTGGGCTGTGTTGTGGATATAAATTGCCTGAAGATTTAATAAATGTGGCTTTTCTTATCTTGGGCTCCTTGAAGCAACCACCCTTGGCCATGAACAATACACATACACTTGTCCAGGGCTCCTCCTGGAAATGGAGGACCTGATGGCAGAATCGTAGGCACTGTGACCAGCTGCTGGGCTGGGGGGAATCTGGAGCAAATGATGGCTCACCTGCACCTGCCCAGGCTTCAGCTTCCTGGCAGAGGAGAATGTGGTGGAGGAGGGGCGGGGAGAAGGGAGGCAAGGCCTGTCTGTCCTCTGAGCCTGCAGGCAGGTGAGCAGAACAGTGTGGTGGAGCTCAGGGCCAGTTTAGCCGAGGCCCTCCAGGTGCCCCTCCATCTGTCTCGGCCCCACCCATCCCAGGGCCTCCCTCTCCCCCTGTAGAGAGGACAGGGCTCTTTCTGTTTCTCTCTGCCTTGATTTTCTGCTACTTGATTAGGACAGCAACCGCTTCAGGGGCTTGGGACCCTCGTGTCCTCACCATCAGCACCATACGAATGCACACATGCGTACACATATGTACACACACACCTGCACACACTCACGCACATGCAAGGACAGGCACACTCACGCATGCACACACATGCACACATTTGAGGATAGACACACATACTTATGTATCCACACAAAACACATGCACACACATGTGCAATGCACACGCATACACATACGTGCACACACACATGCACATGCAAGGACAGACACACTCACGTGCACACACAAACACATGCACGCTCACACATGCAAACACACATGCAAGGACAGACATACATTCTCACATTTGCACACACAAATATATGCGCACACACATGCACCCACACAGGCACACACACACACACACACACACACACACACTCTGCACTCTCTCTATTCAAGGAGGCTGCATAGTGTGGCTCCCACGATCACCCTAGACTTGCCTGTGGCTCAGGAGGGCAGCTCCTCAAAGTGACCTCAGCCCCTGGTCTGCAACACAGTGCCCCAGTTGTCAATCTCCTGACCGAAAATCTGATTGGCCCACGGAGCACAAGGCAGCCAATGGGCTGGGTCTTGTGTCCTGTGTCCTGGGCCAGGGGTGGAGCCACTGCTCCCAAAACAGGGTGTGGCTGAGGAGGAAATGAAGGAATCTCTACTCAGAAACAAAACCGGTCCACCTATACCGCGAATGAGTTGGGTGGAAAAATGTAATTAACTATTTTATTCCTCATCTGTTTCTCGCCCATCCAGGAAGCTCTCAGGAAACAGGAGTGGGCTAAAAATCAAAGAGAACTTGACCCCCCCACCCCCCAGCTGTGACAAACTTTCAAAAGTCCTGACTCATCCGAGAATCTTCCCGTTCATCATCTGTTAGCTCGCACGATGCACACAATCTAACACGTGTGGGTCATTGATTTTCCACCCAAAGGAGTCAGGATGTGATGAAAGGTAACTGCAGGCTCCTTTTAAGTACAAAATATCTTTTAAAATACAAAAATAAACTGCTGGGCATGGTGGCTCATGCCTGTAATCCCAGCAGCTTGGGAGGCTGAGGCAGGAGGATCACAAGTTCAAAGCCAGCCTCAGCAACTTTGCAAGGGCCTGAGCAACTTAACCAAGATCCCGTCTCAAAATAAAAAATAAAAAGGGCTGGGGATGGAGCTCAGTGGTTAAGCACCCCTGGGTTCCATTCCTGGTACCAAAGACTATATTATATGTGCATATGATATGTGCATCCTTATATTAAAAAGCAACCCTCTTAAAAACAGACACAAGGGCTGGAGCGGTGGCTCAGCGGTTTCGGCGCTTGCCTGGCAAGCACGAGGACCCGGGTTCAAACCCCAGCACCACGTACACAACTGAATGTTGGAGCAACTAAGGCCATGTGAAAAACTAAATAAAGTTGTTTCTCTCTTTCTCTGTCTCTCTCACTGTCCCTCTTTCTTTAAAAAAAAAAAAAAAACAGACACAAGGATCTAGCAGGTCGGGGGACTTTCAGTGCCCACAGTTTAGGAGTCCCTAAAATCATCAAAGCATACAATAGTTGAAATTGACAATCACAACCCCGGAGGCTTCAAAGATGAGTAAAATATGCTCCTGAACTTCGTCGAAGATGATAGAAGCAGGACAGCTTGTGAAAGACTTGCATTTTTTGTTTATTTATTTATTTATTGTTTTTTTTTTTTGTAAAGAAAGGTTTCATGTTTTCTTCTTTTTTAAAGAAGGAAGGTTGGAGCGGTGGCTCAGCAGTTACGGCGCTTGCCCGGCATACACAAGTACACGGGTTCAAACCCCAGCACCCACGTACACAACTAAGTGTCGGAGCAACGAAAGCCATGTGAGAAACTCAATAAAAATTGATTCTCTCTCTCTCACTGTCCTTCTCTCTTAAAGAAAGAAAGAGGGACAGTGAGAGAGAAGAGGGAATGAGCTTTATTTAGTTTTTCACGTGGCCTTGGTTGCTCTGACACTGCGCTGTGTACGTGGTGCTGGGGTTGGAGCCCCCGTATTTGCCCACGCCAGGCCAGCACAGTAACCGCGAGCCACCGCTGCGGCCGGGTTTCGCGTTTTTGACAGAAAGACGGGTCCTCATCTGGAAAACGCATTCTGTGGAGTAATGGGCTATAAATGATGTGTGATGCGCACAGGGTTGCAAGCCTGTCCAACAAAAATAATAAATGGCACAATTTTGAAGCCCAGCTCTGTAACTAGCAGCTCGAATTTCATCGTTGGAGGAATAAAGTGCTTTAACAGTGACTTTAGTTGGATCGAGGACCTCGGGGACCCTGCCAAGAGGCTGAGGGCAGACAATTTTCATCCCACCACCTAATTTCACCCTCTCACCTCAGGCGAGACCCTCACCTGCGGTTATGGGGCCGGGGTGGCGGGGGACTGGGGTGGGAGTGTGGGGCATTGTTGGGCCCTAAAAGTTGTCCACACCGAAGTCACTTGGAAACATGTAAAAACTTGCGGAGGTCCGGGAGAAGAGTCAGCGACATGCATTTCTTACACTCTGCTTTAGTGGATGTGGTGCAGGTGGTCCATGGACCCCCCAGGTTGACAGTCATTGCTCCCCCACTCTGAAGATGGGTAAATCAAGCCCAGAGAGGTACAGAGCAATGCTCCCAACCACACAGCAATCAGAAGCCTCCCTGGCCTGGGCAGAGCTGCCTTCCACCGCATCCCTCCACCCACGGACTGCCTCCTGGGGCGCACATTCCAAGGCACCCTGGAACCGGAAAGGAAATGTGGGCTGTGCCTATTCTGCTGCTGGAGGGTCCAGGCAACTCCAGGTTCCTAGGGACACAGCCCTCAGCGCTCAGGCAGCCAAGCTCTGTGAGCCTGGATTTTCCAGATGGGACTGGGGAAGGGAGTACAAAAGCCAGCATTTACTTTTATTTCCCTAAGAAAATAAATCAGCAGTTTTGCTCCAGGAGAAGTGGTCAGAGGAAGCAGTGTACCTAGCTGGCAGCAGGTCCTGGACCCCTTCCAGCCCCTCGAGGCCCCCTCCAGGGCTGCCTTGACACCCTGAAGGTGTCTGACATGAAGTGAGGCTTTTGGGCTCCAGATTCAAGAACCTCTTCTGCCCACAGCTGTGGATAAAGGGCTCAGGAGGTAGGGGTTACTTTCTTCCTGGAACAAAAAGGATTTCCCCCAGTTTTTCCTATTGCCACCCCTAAAATCTCAAGTGTCTGAATATGTGATGCTTCCAGGTTCTACCAGCATCTAGAAACATTTCTGAATATCCCACAGTGCGCAGAACAGACCCCCACCACAAAACCCCTGAGCTATGGATATGTGGTCACGAACATCAGGAGTATGAGTAGGTTTGGCTCTAAATGCTGTGTGAGCTTGAGGCAGTCCCAACCTCTCTGGGCCTCATACTCACATCTGCACAAGAAGCAAGAAGAAGCTCATCTCTGGGGCCCCAACTGTTTTGGTCACTCTGGGCTTTGGATTCCAGGGGCCCTGAGACATGGCCCTGCTTTACACCTTGGAGGTGGCTGTCACAAGGGAGGGGTCTACCCAACCCCCCTTGCCTAAGGGACCGACAATCAACTGTCTTGATCCCCTCCCCCAAAGTGCAGTATCTGGAACTCCTGCTCCACCAGGAACGGAAAACCCATTATCTGCAGATGACATCACTTTACAAAAATGCAGACGGGTGGTTGCCAAGCAGAACTCCAGGGAAGGGGCAGGAAGAAAGGGCTCAGAGCCGCCAACCAGCCTCACCAGCATCCAGTTCCTCCGAGGACCGAGGACCGTGGACCATGGACCGTGGACCAGAACCCAGCAAGGCTCTTCAGTTCTCCCAAATCCACAAGCATAGCCCAGGCCCAGAGGAGGGGGGGTTGCTTCCTGCTGGGGCATCCTGGCATCCCTGACTCTTCCAGTGAACTGCAGGAGTGGCAGGTAGAGAGGGAGGCCCTCCAGGGCCAGGGAGCCCAGAGCTGGGCAGAGTCGGACAGAGAGGAAAACGCGCCCCCCACCCACCCACCAGTTCATACGGGGATCCAAGGGCCTGCTTGAAAACAGGCTCTTCTCCTGGAAGGCTGGTCATGGGCCCCCTGCCAACCCAATTTCTTTCTTGACCTAGGCTTTGGGAGAGCATCCTGACCCAGCAGAGTTGGGGCAAATAGCAGCCCGGTGACCCACTGTCACTGATGAAGGAGAAGGACCCTGGATGCCCATCTTTCTAACTGTGGCCTCTTAGGGCATGAGAGACCATAATGACCAGCTCTGGGGGCAGAAGGGGCACCTGGAGGGTGCCCTGGGAGGACCACCAGGAGGCCTGGATTCTACTCCTACACCTGAGCCTGGGCCTCAGTTTCTCCTCTGAACAGTGAGAGATTTGGTCCAGAGAATCTGTGGGGTCTCTTTCAGCTCTAGAATTTGTAGGCTCCAGGAGATGATGAGAATAAGTCACAGTCAGAGCCTCACTTGGGACACGAAGAGCAGTTGTCTCTCAGTGGGGAATCAACATTCAACTACATGTGTTCTCCACGGAAGGAAGACAGAAGACAGGACAGGAGTGCTCAGGGGAGGGGCTGGCCCTGCGGAAGAGCAGTGCTCATGCCAGTGGCAGTGTGGGCTAATGGTGAGAGCCCTCAGGCTGGCAATATCTGGACCCCAGAGTTCAAATCTTGGTCCATTCACCCCCATGCTGCATCCAATGTCAACTAGAAAACGAAGTCAGAAGCATCACTTCTCTCGTGAGCTATTCTGGTGGTGGCCTTCCTTTCCCCAAGCTCATTCTCACCCCTCCCTGCCCTGCTCACCTCATCTGGGTAGGAGGAGAAAGTTGGGGGATTTTCCCTGCTCCCTCTGGGGGCCACAATTCTGACGATGGCCTCTTCCCTCTGAGGGGGGGGGGGATCCTACCTACTTGGTGGCTCCAGTCCCACATGTCGGTCCCCTCCGCCCTCTTCTCAACTCTGCAGATCTGAGGATGGGTATTGCTCCCTGCTGTTGCACCAGCCAGGATAACAAAGTCCCCAAAGT
>PVKS010017879.1:25688-41282 GCA_004027875.1 Aplodontia rufa
GGGGGGGGGGGGGGGGGGGGGGGGGGGGGGGCCGGGGGTGCAGCCAGTTTGGTGAACAGTGTGCTGGGTCCTTGGGAAATGCAGCCCAGCAGTGCCCCTTTTCGGGGGACTTACCCGGAGAAAGTGAAAGGAGGGTCCAGAAGAGAGGTCTGCTTGTCTCTGTCCACCCTGTCACCCACCTCAAGGACAGGCCTCGAGGACATCATGCTAAGTGAAATTAGTCACAAAAACAGAAATCCCAGATGATTCCACTTCCCTGAGGATTTGGAGTCCCCCAGGGCTGGGGGAGGGGAGGACAGGGAGCTCTTCGTGGGTGCGGGGGTCTCTGTTCTGCAGACTGGTGGCATAACCGCGGGGAGGGGGCACACCTGGCACTCCTCAGCTGCATACTTACCATGGTTAAGGTGACTTTCAAAAAGCTATCGAATGGTACATTTTGCTCATATGCAATTTGCTGTGTGGCAATTAAATCTCAGCAAAGCTGCTTGTTGAGGTTTCCGAAAGTCCCTTCAGAAAACTTGTGGTTCCCAAACTTGTTTGCGTTTTTAGGCTTTTGCTGGGAATCCTTTAAAAATTCCCAAACCCAAGCCACACCCAGAACAATGACATGACAACCCTCGTGGCAGGACGTAGGTACCAGGGTTCTGATGCTGCCCAGGTGGTTCAACACACACGAGTGTGACGCCCGGGGAATTCAGGCGGCCCACAGCGCCATGTGTTTCGTGTCAAGCGCCTGCTTTCTGGGTCTGTTGTGAGCACTGAAGGGAATGGTGGATGGAAAGCCCTCTGCAGCCATGATTGACACTACCCTTATGAGCATCTCTCGGGGCACCCCAAGTTGCTGTGGCTCTCAGAGAGGGTGCAAAAGGGTGGGTGTCAGGGCCACATGCAAGCAGAGGAAAAGGCTCCACCAGAAGGGAGGTCCGGGCTAAGGCAGAGAACGGTGGCGATCCCAAGCTGGCTGGGGACCCCAGGGGCACGCTGGGCAAGAGGGCAGATCTGCAAATGGCAGAGGAGCCAGCCGGGGGCAGCTGGTGCCACTCAGAGACTCTGGAAAATACGGAGCAGCACGGAGGCCAAGAGGCAGAGCTGGGCCAGGCAGTAACAAGGCCCAGGACAAGCACGCAGTCCACGTTAGGATGTAGGTGGTCCTCCACTGGCAGGGAGGGTGCTCTTCTAAATTTTCAGGGGTCCCCAACCACCCTTGTTGGCCTCAGGAGCCCCTCTTCCCAGACTCTCTTCCGGGCTCCTCACTGTCACCTCCAGTTATCTCCAAGTGGCTGTCCTCACCCAGTCCCCTGGCCGGGCTTCAGGGGCAGTGGGGCATCAGGGAGCCAGGCCCAGGGAGAGGAGACTGCATTCCCTCCCTTGGGTGCTGCATGGGGACTAGAAGTTGTTGAACGGCTCTAGCCACTCCCCTGCTCAAGCACCTTCCATAGCTCCCCAAAACCCAACAAACATCTCGCCAGAGTCCAGGGTCCCAGTCTACCTCCCCAGTTGATCTCCCTGTGACCCTCTGCCTGCCAGTCTGGTCACCACCCAGTACTCACTACCCCCATCTCCAGGCCTCGGGATTCTCGTCCTTCCTCCTAGAACACTGCCCTGTCTCCTTCCTCTAAGGGCATCCAAATGTCACCTGCGCCAGTTAGCTGTCCTGCCCCTCATGCTAGACATGGCCTTTCCCTCCTCTCAGGCTGTCTCTGGTACCTCGCACACCCACCTGCCTGGCCCTCAAGAAGAGGAGGTGTCTTTTGTCACCAAGGGTCCTCAGCACCCCGAAGTAAGAGAGTAAGGGCCAAGTGGCCTCGGTGCACTGTGCCCACACCATAGTGAACAAACAGGGACTGTTTGGTGTCCTTTGGGAGCAACTCTGGGCCAGAGGTGCCTGCAGGCTGGGCCAGCACTGGGACACGGGACACGGAGTGGCCCTGCCCGCAGCGGCTGTTTTTGTTTTCCTTCTCCCTGGGCGAAGGCTGCGGGGGTGTTCTGAGCCACAGCTGGTTTCTGTTGCATCAGGCTCAAAAAAGCCCAGAGCATATTTTTAGAGAGAAGTGGTGGTTGGGGGGGTGGGATATTTTCTTCCCTGACCCAAGATGAGCCTTGCTCCAATTTTCCATCTGCCCTCTCCCTCCTGGGTGGAGCTGGCAGCGAGGACTCTGCAGGAGGAGCCTTCAGGACGGCCTATGAGCGCACAGGCAGGGCAGAGGAAAGGCTGCTGGCTGCTGGGCTGCCCCCGGCGTGCACAGGCTCACACGCGTGGGGTGGAGGGAGCGGAGCCCTGTGCCTGAGCAAAGACGGCTCCGGCCTAAAATGTCACCAGCAAGGGGTGACGGAGTGGTGGCCCAAACCAGGGTTCTCCACACTTGCTCCCCAGATCCCCGGGTGCCTGGATCTAGCAGACCCCACATGGCTGGGACCAGAATAAAGAATGTGTGGGTGCTTCTTTGAAGGGCTGGTTTCTGATTGTCTGAAGACACTGTTGGGACATGAATGAACTCAGTGCTGAACTCAGTGATTCTGCTGAAATGAGTTTTCTCAATCCAAAGATACTAAATGTATTGGACCTCTGGGTGCTTGCGTGAGCGCGTGCGTGTGGTCTGCCCGTGTGACAGTTGATGTGTGCATGTGTGATGTGAATATTTGCAGGTAGTGCTTACAGGATGCTGTGCATTTGTGCTGATTTGAGTCCTGGACCTGTGTGTGCGTGCACGTGTCAGATGTGCTCAGCCTATGGTGGGGCTCACACGTGCTGTGTGTGTGTTTGATATGTGTTGTGTGGGCTTGATGCGGGCGCTGTGGGCTCAGTGCCTGCTGTGGGCAGAGCACATCTGGAGCTGGGGAGAGGGACCCTCATTCCCCCAGCACACTCGCCAAGTGTCATCTTGGAGACCTTGCCAGGACCCTTGGTTTGGTAACGCAGGACAAGTGGTGAAGGAGGAGGAGAGGAAAACGGCCCGTTACAAACCGGCTCCCCACCAGCCCTGCCCTGCCATCAGGATGGTCCTTGCCTCCCAAGACACCCAGGCTGAACAGCCCTAAGATCCCCCAGCTAACAGCCAAGGGCAACAAGGCTCAAGTGCAGAGAAGCCAGTGTCCCCACCAGGGTGGGATTAGAGCCCAGCACCCTCCTCCTCCCGTGCTGGGAAGGGAGGAAGTGGGAAGGTTGCAACACCAAAGACCACAGGGGCAATAACCGATGTGCCCAGTCAGGGCACCCAGAGGGGGCACCCAGGGCCCTGGGCTCTCCACAAACATGGCCTCAAAGGGGGCGTGAAAGCACTGCTGTGTTTTATCAAAGGAGAAAACAGATTCAAAGGGGAAAAAGAGGAGAAGGCAGAGCCCTGGCAGCACCAGTGGCTAAGGGAACAGCCCAGGTCCGGGAGGGCAGCTGCTTCCTTTTTGGTATTGAGGACTGAACCCAGGGGGCTCAACCACTGCACCACAACCCCAGCCCTTTCTGAATTTTATATTTTGAGACAGGGCCTTGCTAAGTTGCTGAGGCTGGCTTTGAACTTGCCATCCTCCTGCCTCAGTCTCCCGAGCTGCTGGGATAACAGGCCAGTCTGAGGGCAGCTTGACTTAGGGGTTCAAGCAGGGAAGCTGGAGGCTTCTTGCAGGTGTGTAGGGCTCTGCACCCTTGAGGGGTACTGCCTCTTCTTTCTGCAGCAGGTAGGGAGTGGAGCTGAGCACACGGGGAGGTGGCTTCTCTCCTGACCAATTCTTCACCTTTCCTAGGCACTCCGGCCAGGCCACCTGTCTCCTTCTCTCCCCAGGCAGGAGGCTGTGAGGGGCTCACTCTCCACTTCTTAGATACTGAGGCAGCACAGCTGAGAGATGAGCTTCGGGAACAAAAAAAAAAAAAAAGACCCAGAGTCAAGGCCTCTGAGCCCTGGAGGCTGGGGCACATCCTCCTTCCCTGAGCCTCAGTTTCCTCTTTTGTGACATGAGGATATTGACCTACCTTGCTCGGGGTGCTAGGAGGACCACGTGGAGTATGCGAAGTGTTTGGCACAGGCCTGGCATAAGGGAGGCATTCATGGACGTGTGTCCCGTTCCGGTTCCCAGCTGTCCTGGGAAGCCATGAGGCATAGACTGACTTAACTGGTCCAGAGGTCCTTCTCCTCCTGGGCCCTGAAGAAATGGCCAGGAGAATGAAACAGCAGTTCTTAGAAAGTCACCGCAGAGTCCTTCCAGGAACGGGGCAGGCTCTCCCCTCTCAGAGCCTCTCAGGTTAAAATGCCAACACTGTTCAGAATCTGGCCAGCTGACTCCTTAGAGGCCCCCTGCCCTCACGGCCACCTCACACCAAGCACCGTGGTCCCCCTCTGCGCTCCATAGCTACGCTGCTCCGGGCCCTGGGGCCTTGCCACGCGCCTCCAGGCCCTCTCTGCAGCCATCTCACTTGTCCCTCCCCTGCTGAAAGCCTCTGGGCTCCTGGTCGCAGGCATGAAGCTTTCTGCAGCTGTCCCCTCCCCCAGGATCCTCCTGCTGTGGTCAGCACCCCTCCACCCTCCTGCACCCCTGTACCTCACATGCCACCTGCTCTCCTCACCCACAGTATTGGGAACCCAGGAGACCCACTTCTGAGCAAGATGCCACCTGGAGTCTGCAGGACTCTGGGCTTCTGCCCTGGCTTGGAAGGCCATGGCCCTCCTCTGGAAGCCTATGAGGCACACCTTGAGACCCACGTTGGTCTTCAGCTCTCCCAGGAAGCCTTCCACAAGGTCCACACCAGGCCAGGGCAGGTGCCTGTGGCTCATGTGGAGCTACCTGATGTCCCCCATGCCTCCTGGCATTGCTGTCCTGTCTAAATGAGGTAGTCCTGTCCCTACCCCCTGGCATGTTCCTTCCTCCTCCACTTCCTGTGGATTTGGGTGTCCACTTGGAGGTCACCTTGCCCTCAGCACCTGCAGCTGTCCTCCACCCCAGTGGCCTGCTACGCTCCACTCTCCAAACGCCCCACGCCCCACATTATCCCAAGGGCCATGTGGTAGAGAGCTGATTTGGACAATAGAGCTTTCTGCTGTCCTGGAGGTCGTGGGGACAATGTCAACACTGGGCACTAAAAACCTGGTATGCACGGTCGGACATGATGGCTCAGGAATGTGTTAACACAATCGCTCGGCAGCCAGGGTGAGAGGACCTGGCTTCTGGGAGTGTCCTGGAAACTTCTCTCTCTCCCCTCTCAGAGCCTCTCAGGTTAAAATGCCAACACTGTTCACAATCTGGCCAGCTGACTCCTTAGAGGCCCCAGGATTTACTCTCTCCCTCTCTTTTTGGTACAGAGGATTGAACCCAGGGATACTTGACCAGTAAGTCACATTCCCAGCCCTTCCTTTTCCTTTGTTTTTATTTTGAGACAGGGTCTTGCTAAGTTGCTTAGGGCCTCACTATGCTGAGGCTTGCTTTGAACTTGTGATCCTCCTGCCTCAGCCTCCAGAGCCACTGGGACTACAGGTGTGCACCACTACCCCCAGCCCAGGATTTACACTCTGCTAAAGAGTAAAAGTTGTTATTTAAAATGCTCGTAGTTACAGGCTGTTTAAGTGTCCCCCGAATTCATCAGTTGAAATCTTAACCCATTTCTGAGGTTGTAACCCTGTTTGGAGATGGGATCTCTAGGTAGGCGTTTGGATTCACCGAGGTCATGAGAATGGGGATGACTGTCTTCCTAATTTCATCTGATCAGTGTCCTTCCAAGAAGAGGGCTTTGGAGGCAGGCAGGCACAGGGAAAAGACCCTGGAAGACTGCGGGAGAAGATGCCCACTGGGAGCCACAGAGGGCTGCAGGAGCACCAGTCAACCAGCCAGCACCTTGACCTTGGACTTGCAGCCTCCAGGACACGAGAACAGATCTGTTGTCCGAGTCTCCCTGGCTGTGGGATGGGGTGACGGTGGCTGAGCTGACCACTCCAGAGGTCCTTGTGGGTCTGTCTGTCACTGTGCTGTCGTCCCCTGTTTGAGGACCCTCTCCACTTCCAGACTGTGAGCCCTCCGAGGGCACCTTGCAGATGTGACCCCCAAGAGGGCCAGAGACTGTTTCCTGTTTCCCAGGATGAGCAGAACTCTGCTTCCTGGGCTCTTCAAACCCTCAAATGCTGGAAATGGGGAGCCCCAACAGCACAGGTCCCTCCTCCTTCACAGCCCGTCCCCAGCATGGGGCACCAACCCCCTGGCCTGTTCAGCTCCAATCAGCCCTGAGACAATGCTCCTCCCCCATCTGACTAGTAAACTGAGGGCTGGGAAGACAGGTGTCCTGCCCAACAGCAATCGTGGAATCAGAGCCCTTAGGGAGATGCTGAAGCCCGCAGGTCCCAGGGGGGCCTGAGAGGGGGTGGCCTGGGATCAGGGCTCTCTGGGAAGACCCAACGCCTGGGGTTGAGCCCTGGCTCCTCTCGCTTCTGTGGGTGAGCAGCCTCTCTCACCGGAGCCTCGGTTTCCACATCTGTACAATAAGACCAACAAATACGAAGGGCATGCAGGGCTTAGCACAGTGCCTGGCCCCCAGAAAGGCCCAGAAGCAGTGCCGCCGCCACCCCTGCTCGTTCCAGAGCCATTCAGATGGCCGCGCACCTGCTCCCACAGGAAGCCTGACAAAGCTCAGGAAGGAAGCTTTTCCTGAGAGTCGGCATGGGGCAGGCAGCCGCTGTCCACCACCGCTGACTCTGCCCCTCTCTCCTCATTGCCTTCCTCCTGGGCCTTGCAGGCCACAGGGCTGGATGAGGCTCAATGGGCCATTGTTCTCCCTCCAGAATCAACCAGGCCAGGCCTGCCGGGAACCAGCAGCTAAAAATAGGCCTTGGAGTGTTTGGGCCCAGCTGCTTATCTCCCTGCAGGGGTCAAGAGGTGCCTGTGCTCTTCCTGGCCACCACTCTGGGCCGAGTCCAGTTGGGCCAACTCCCAGATCACCCTGCTGGAGAGCCCAAACTCACACCCACAAAATATGCAGTGGAAAATTCAAGGGCAGCTATGATTCCAGAGGGACTGAGCCTTGGTGCAGACCTTCAGAACTGTCGGGCTCAGAGTTCAGAGTGGGGTGGGCCTCAGGCTGTAGTGAATGGGGAGGAAGGGCCAGGAAGAACAGGCTGGAATCCACCAGGCAAAGAGCAACAGGGGAAGGCCGAGCCACAGAAGCAAAGGAATGAGGGACGGGGCTGGGCTCCCCCAGTGAAGGCTGCACAAGTCCACCTGGTGGAGTAGAAGCGAGGTCTTCAAAGAGGAAGCCCCCGCTCTGCTGAGATGGGCCCTGAACACCAGGCCAGGCTCTCCTGAGCTCAAGGCCTTGCAGTGCCCCATAGGAACATTCCAAGCTGGAGGCAGGGAGGACAAAATGGAGTGGTTAGCCTGGAGGGGGTGCTCACCCAAGACATGGGGACCACCTGCAGGTTGTGAATGACAAAGTCAGCAATGCACCTGTGTGTGTGCGCACACGTGTGTGTAAAACTGCACATCATCACCAAATGAAGGTTATTCCAGATGCAGTCAATCAATGTAATCTGTTACTAACAGGCTCAATAAGAAATAAGAAAAATTATATATTTTTTATTTTTTTATTTTTATTTTTTTTAAAGAGAGAAGGACAGTGAGGGAGAGAGACAGAGAGAATCAATTTTTATTGAGTTTTTCACATGGCTTTCATTGCTCTGACACTTATTTGTGTTCGTGGGTTGCTGGGGTTTGAACCGGGTACTTGCACATGCCGGGCAAGTGCCGTAACCACCGAGCCACTGCTCCAGCCCCTATATATATATATATATATATATATATATATATATATATATATATATATAATTTTTTTTTAAGAGAGAAGGACTGAGAGAGAGAATGGATTAATTTTATTTATTGAGTTTTTCACATGGCTTTCATTGCTCTGACACTTGGGTGCTGGGGTTTGAACCCACGTACCTGTACATGCTGGGCAAGCACCTAACTGCTGAGCCACCGTTCCAGCCCCGAGAAAAATTATATTATTACATCAATTGATGTAAAAGAACATTTGGCAAAGTTCAGTGCCCTTCATGATAAAAAACTTCAGAAAATTAGGGCAACTTTCTACATAAATAAATTTCCTATATACATAAAGTAAGTTCCTATATAAACAAACATCTACAAAAAACTACAACTAAGATCATACTTATTGGTGAAAAACTGAAGCCTAATAAAGAAGCAAAGGTAATAAGGTGCACGTAGATCAGGAAGGGGAAAGCAGCTGTCCCCATTTGCAGATGACACGATTGTCTAGAAAAACTCGACACATCTGAAAAAAAAAAAAAAAACCCTAGAACTATCAAGTTCAGCAAAGTCACAAGGTCAAGATCAACCTACAAAAAATCCACTGCGTTTCTATGTGCTAGCAAAGAAAACCTACAAACTGAAATTTTAAATATAATATTGTTTACAATCAATTAAAAAAAATGAAGTAGGTACAAATCTAACAAAACACGGACAGGGTTTGCACGCTGAGAAGGACTCCAGGCTGGTAAAGACATCACAGCGGGGCGGGGAGGGGGGCTGAAGCGTTGGCTCAGCAGTTACGGCGCTTGCCTCGCATGCACGAGTACGCGGGTTCAAACCCCAGCACCGCGTGCACAAGGAAGTGTCCAAGCAAGGAAAGCCACATGAAAACGAAATAAAATCGATTCTCTCTTTCTCTCTCTACCCCTCTCTTTCTCTCACTGTCCTTCTCTCTTAAAAAAAGAAAGAAAAGAAAAGAAAAAGAACAACTGGAGCTGCTGGTGGGAATTGTGGATTGCCAACATCTCCAAAGGTTAAACATAGAGTTTGTGTAGCACTCAGCAGCTCCGCAGCTAAGTGTATACTCCAGAAAACTCAGAACAGCGCCACACAAGAAAGCTGCACACGAACGTTCTTAGCAGCATCGTTCGTAATCACCCCAACTGGAAACAATCCAAATGTCCATCAATGAAAGGATTCATAAAATGTGGGCTATTATGTAACACATAAAAAATAATTACAGACAGTGGAATAGTATTAGGCAGTAAGAAACTACTGATACAATAGGAAGAATCTTTTTTTAAGAGAGAGGGACAGTGAGAGAAGGAGAGAGAGAAAGAAATAATTTTTTATTTAGTTTTTCATGTGGCCTTCGTTGCCCCGAGACTTTGCTGCGTACGTGGTGCTGGGGTTTGAACTCACGTACTTGCACATGCCAGGCAAGTGCGTAACCACCAAGCCACCGCAACCACCAAGCCACCGCTCCGGCCCCTAGGAAGAATCTTAAAAGCACTGTGCTAGGTGAAAGAAGTCAGTTGCAAAACACCACGTATTGTGTGATCCCTTTGCCATGAAATGTCCTGCTCAGACAGGAAGAAGATCTGCTGTTATCCAGGGCTGGGAAGGTGGGATAAGGAGAAGGGAGTGGATGCTAATGGGTCCAAAGTGCTTCCAGGAGGTGATGAAGTGTTCTAAAATTAATTGTAACGGGAGTTGTACAAATCTGTGAACATGCTAAAATTGTACACTTCGGGGGAATAGTACAATATGTGGAGATCTCAAAATGCTGGATTTTTTTAAAAAACAATTTGATGGCTGAATTGAATTCAATTCATTTGAACAAATGATGCTAGAGCGATTGAATTACCTCAAGCAAAAAAATGAGGTTCAACTAAAAATTCATACATTATGCAAATATTAGTTCAAAAGGGATCATAGATCGATCGATATGTGTAACTGTATTTTGAAAAAAAAATAAGAGAAAATCTTCAGGACCCAGGGCTTCTTGGACAAAACATTCAAAGCAAAATCTATAAAGAAAAAAAAGATAAATTAAACAGTATCAAAAGTAAAGCTTTTGATTTGGTAAAATCCCCGTCAGGAGAACATAAAAGCCAAGCTACAGATGTAAAGAAATTATTTGCAAACCACATTTCCGAGCAAAGGTTGGTCTATAGAATATATAAAGGACTCTCAAAACCCAACAGCAAAAAAGCTAACAATCCATTTAGCAAATGAGCCAAGGACATTTCGTCAATGAGGATACACCAACGGCAAATCAAAGGGCTCCAACGGATGTTCCACAGCCTCGCCACCAGGGAAACGCAAATGAAGACTTCAGTCTGAATCATCACGCACCTGCTATAACCACAACTCGAAGAAAGCGCAGGCAGCTGGGCGCAGTGGCGCATGTCTGTCATCCCGGGGACTCAGGAGGCTAGGGCAGGAGGATCACAGGTTCAAAGCCAGCCTTCGCAACTTAGCAAGGCTCTAAGCAACTTAGTAAGACCCTGTCTCCAAATAAAAAATAGAAAATAGAAAGGGCTGGGGATGTGGTTTAGTGGCTAAGCACCCCTGGGTTCAATCCCTGGTCCAAAAGAGAGAGAGAGAGAGCATAGGCACAACATTAAATGCCATCAGAGATGCAGAGCAACCAGGTCTCTCTCAGTACAGCCACTCTGTAAAATAGTCCTGTAGTTTCTTAAAATCAAAACCTGCACCTCTCATAGGATTCAGCAGTTACATTGTTGGACATTTATCCCAGAGAAATGAGAAGTTAGGTCCACACAAAACTCTACACAACCATTTGTAGCGGCTGTTATGTGTGATAGCCAAAAGCTGGAAAGGACCCGATGTCCCTCAACAGGTGACGGTTAGGCTCCTGATGGTAGCTGCACTGCAGGCACAGGGATGCTGGAAAGGACCCGATGTCCCTCAACAGGTGACGGTTAGGCTCCTGATGGTAGCTGCACTGCAGGCACAGGGATGCAACTACCAAAGCACACAGCAGCTTGAACACTGCTCAAAGATGCTTTGCGAATGGACGGAGGCAGCCTGGAAAGGCCACCACATGCAGAGGATTCCATTCATACAGCATTCTAAATGACAAAGTGGGGTAGTGTTGCTCCCCCATGGGTTCTGGAGCGGGGAGCGGGTGGAACGGCCTCGGCGAACCTTGGCCGTTCCCTGGGGGGCCAGCAGGACACTGGGAACTGGGCGCCAGCAGGACAGGGCTGGGGACCGGGGAAGAGGAGTCGCTCCCTGCAGCGTTCCTGTGCGAGGAGCGGGCAGAACGACCTAGAAAGCCTGGGCCGTCCTCCGAGGGGCCTAGTTAGGAAGGGGATGGGGCAAGGAGTCGCTTCCCGCTGCACTCCAGAGCGAGGAACGGGCAGAATGACCCAGCAAGCTTGGGCCATCCTCTGAGGGGCTGAGTTAGGAAGGGTTGGGGAGCCAGGAACAAGGGGGCAAACGCCGGCGGCTGGAACACGGGACCTGCATCTTCTACCGCTGCTGATCTCTCTGACGTCTCTGCTGATCTCTCCGGTTCTATGCGTCTTCTCTGCTTTCTTCCTTCAGGACACGGCTGCTTGCTTGCTTGTTTTTCTCTGGCTACTGCTTCTTCTTTGGCTGCTTCTTCTCTGGCTGCTTTCTCTTCTTTGGCTACTTCCCCTACCTGACTAGCTGCTACTCTATTTATCCATTACAACAGCCAATAGGGTACAATGCGAACACCTTTCTCCAATTGTAACAAATGAGTGGCCGAATAGCTTAGTCACGCGGTCAGGCAATTTGCTAATTGCAAGCCAGCTGGACCCCTTAGAGTTGTTTACCACCAATTCTTCTACAAGCCAGCTAGGCCTCATGTTCCCAACAGGGTAGAGCCAAATCAGTGGCTTCCAGCGGTCAGGGAGGGTGAAGGGGATGGCGTGGCTGTAAGAGGTACTGGGGGCGGCGTTTGCTGTGACAAGATCTCTCCGAGCCCCGAATGTGGCAATGTTTACACGGATCCACACACGTGATGAAATGACATAAAAGTAGGCACACGCATTGTACCAGAGTCAGTTTCCATTTCTGATATCAAACTGTGGTTACATAGCGTGTGACCATTGGGGGCACTAGGTGAAGGCTATGTGAGACCTCTCTGTCCTATCTTTGCAAATTTCCTATGAATTTCCTCAGTGAGTTATAAAGGAAAGTGTCCTGTGATGGTTTCAGGCACCAAGAAATCATTGACATTTACCTTTTGCCCTATCCTTCTTAGACCCTTTGCCCTGTTGTAATGGCTGGCGCTCAAGCAGCCTTCTTGGACTTGAGGCAGAAGCTGTATTTAGAGGATGGCAAAGCAATGAACTAGAGGAAATTAGGGTTCCTAGTGATCGTGGAAATGCTATACCAGCCCTGGGCTCCTAATGGGTGAATGTCATTTTTGTACAAAAAATACAAGCTTCTATATTGTGTTTTCTGTCACTCACAATTCAATCTTTACTTATACAGTGGCTTTTTATCTGGGTTTCCTTAGTACGTGTGCAAGGAATGTACTAAGTCATATATCACCTTCCATCCATTAAATGAGCATTTATTAAACACTTACTATGTGTCAGGCATTGCGATAAGGCTGAGGATACAGTGAGGAGCAGGACAGATATGGTCCCTGCCCCCAAGGGCTTATGGTTGAGAGGAGGAAACAGGGCAGCCATAGGGACATGTGATCTTAACCTCTGACACGTGTCAGAAAGGAAAGACACAGGGCACTGTGTGAACCAACAGCAGGGGCCTCTTCTGGCTGTCATCGGGGAAGGCTTCCCTGGGGAAGTGACAACCAAGCCAAGTGACAACCAAGGGACAGAGAGACTGGAGTATAGCCTGGTCCTTGAGAGCATGGGCTCGGGATACAGCCAGCCCATCTCCTCTTGCCTGTGTAACCACAGCAAGGCACACTCTCCCTGTGCCTCAGTTTCCTTACCTGAGAAATACAGGTTTAGTTTATAATTTTTTTGGAAGTACTAGGGATTGAACCCTGGGGCCCTCTACTGAAAAACTACACCCCTACCCTTTTTTATTTTTTCTTCTGAGACAGGGTCTTACTAAGTTGCCAAGGTTGGCCTCAAACTTGTGAGCCTCCTGCCTCAGCCTCCTGAGCCACCAGGTAGTTGATAAACATCGAGCATCTTCCGTGTGCCAGACGCCGATCTAAACACCTTGTGGGGATGAACTCTTCTGCTTCTTATTATAGTTACCTTACAATACAGGTACTATTCCCACCCCTGCACACAGATGGGGAAACCGAGGCCCCGAAACCGAGGAATCGCGCCGGACAGCCCAGGGGGAGAGCAGGGAGCTCCCTCAAGCAATCTGACTCCGAGTCCGTCCTCAGGACTCTGCTGCAGGGGTGCGATGGGCTTCTAACTCGTGGGACCATTGTGAGCGTGAAAGAAGAAACTTAAGTCAAGCACTTAGCCGGTGCCTGGCACATCTGAAGCTCAATAAATGTTAGCTCTCAGCGTCACCATCACCGATGTCACCACCACCCAAGGGAGGGGCACAGGAGGGGTCCAGGCAGAGCAGCTGCCTATGCAAAGGCCCTGAAGGAGGACCGGCAAGGCTGCATGGAGAGCTCACAGCACTTCTGTTATCACCACCACAATGTTAGCTCAGAACTGTTCCGACTTTCTCTTTATAAATGAGGAGACATGGGCTCAGAGAGGCTGAGTAGCTTGCCAGAGGCCACACAGCAAAGAAACATCTGAGCCTGGTCTCAACACCAGACTCCAAAGTCAACCTAATCACTGTAGTGCACAGCCTTGGAATGGACGGAACTCTGGAGATGGAGCCAGTTCCCCCGGGGAGAAACTTCAGAAAGAGAATTAAGTACCACGAAGGCATGCGCGAGTCCGCCGAGAGATGCCCCTTCCCCGCTCACCCACTTTTCAGATTGGGGAAGTGAAGCCCAGTGAGGAAACGAAGTTTGCCACAAACTGGTGTCACAGCCAGAGCTGGAGGCTGGGCTCCTCCCTCCAGGCCAGGCCCCTGCATCTTTGCCTCTGTCTTTTTAACATCTTCCCCCAGAGGGACTGAGCTGACCTGGCTTGGAGCAAGTGCATGTGTGCCAGCGCGTGTGTGTGCACGTGTGTACATGTGTGTGCATGTGTACGTGCATGCTGTGTGTGCATGTGTGTTGTGTTGTGCACATGTATGTGCCTTTGTGTGTGTTGTGTGCGTGCATGTGTGTCTGTACATTGTGTCTATGCATGTGTGTGCATGTGTGCACATGTGTGTGCAGGATATTGTGAGAAAGTTGTGTGCATGTGTGCACGTGTGTGCCTGTGTACGTGTGTGTTGTGTGTGCAGGTGTGTGTTGTGGAGGTGCGTGTGTGCACGTATGTGCTTTTGTGTGTGCATGTGTGTCTTGTGTTGTGCATGTGCATGTGTGCAAGTATGTGCCTGCGCGTGTTGTATGTGCACATGTCTATGCATTGTGCATGTGTGTGCACACATGTACATGTGTGTTGTGTGTGCATGCGTGCCTTGCTTTGTGTATGAGTGTGTGTGCACATGTGTGCATGTGTCTGCGTATGCATGTGCGTGTGCGTGTGTGTCAGGTGGGGGTATGGACTTTGCCCAAAGGGCAGGAGCTTGTGAACAGATGGAGGCCCCAGCCTGGCAAGAGCGCAGAGCAGCGTCCTGAGGGGTGAGAGCCTGGGGCAAGTGATGAGCAGTCTGTCCACGTGGGCCCTCCCAGAACTGGCTGCCCAGCCCTCCCTGCTCCAGGGCACACATGTGCCCAGCCCCTCACACCACACAGGCTCCTTT
Organism: Aplodontia rufa; assembly: GCA_004027875.1. Lineage (NCBI taxonomy): Eukaryota > Metazoa > Chordata > Mammalia > Rodentia > Aplodontiidae > Aplodontia > Aplodontia rufa. Next base: position 40,233 of record PVKS010017879.1, read on the forward strand.
GGAAGATCCTCAGACAAGAGGAGTTGACTGTACTCATTTTCCAGCAGGAAGGACCAGCATGAAGGACAGACCAGAGCCAGGGGGTGGCACGGTCATCCAAGGTGCAAGGTCACAGAGAGGGTTTGGGGCAGATATGGTCAGAACCAGGACCCTTGGCTTCCCAGTTAGAGGCTCCCTGACAGCCTAGTAGCTATTCAGCAGCTCAGGTAGCACCCTGCTGAACCCCTGTCGGTCCTGGGGCCCCAACCTCCACATTGGAACCTGGCAGAGGCTGCAGCCTCCTCCTGTGTGTCTGGTTGGGGCTGGGGACGCCCCTGCCCTCCTGGTGGCCCTGTCAAGCCACAAGCCTCCTCCCCCCACCCACGGTCCCCTGTGCCCAACCCTGTGCTGGGGCTCACAGGTCTTCATCATCTCCCCGAGCCCACCTGAGCCTGGAGGTGGGATTTGTTCCCATGTGGTAGCCGAGAGGACTGCAGCAAGGCCCTGTTAACGCAGCTTGGCTGAGCGCTGAGACTGAACTTGGGGGCAAGGCTCTCCACACCCCTGAGCCCCTGCAGTAAGCCAAGGAGACCTGTGCAGGAAGTCCCCACCACTCGTCAGCTTGGAAGCTCTGTCTCAGATCTGCTGGGTGCATAGACTGTTCCAGAAAGCTTGGGCTCAGGCTGCCTGGAAGTGGGGCCCTTGAGATCCCAGGGTCCTCAACCGTGCAGCTTTTGTTCATTTCTCTGAACCTTACTTATCTTATTTGCAGAATGAGAACAATCCTCAGACCTCGCTCCCGGCTGCAGTGAGGACTGATGGAGATGTCCTGGGGTTTGTGCTCCTGGGTGAGGACTGATGGAGATGTCCCGGGGTTTATGCGCCTGGGTGAGGACTGATGGAGATGTCCTGGGGGTTTGTGCACCTGGGTGAGGACTGATGGAGATGTCCCAGGGTTTGTGCACCTGGGTGAGGACTGATGGAGATGTCCTGGGGTTTGTGCACCTGGGTGAGGACTGATGGAGATGTCCCTGGGGCTGTGCACCTGGGTGAGGACTGATGGAGATGTCC
>PVKS010017880.1:0-41103 GCA_004027875.1 Aplodontia rufa
TGGATTATTTGTGAGTTTGGTGTTTAGTTTCTTTAGTTCTTTGTATATTCTGGATATTAACCCTCTGTCCTAGGTGTAGCAGGCAAAGGTTTTCTCCCATTCTATAGGTTCTCTCATGATGCTCTTGACTAGATCTTTAGCTGTGCAAAAACTTTTTAGTTTAATTGCATCCCATTCATTTATTCTTGACTTTACTACTTGAGCCATGGGAGTTTTGTTAAGGAAGGCGCTGCCGACTCCTATGTGTTGTAGTGTTGACCCTACTTCTTTTTCTAGTTAGTTTAAAGTTGTTGGCTTAATATCCAGATCTTTGACCCATTTTGATTTAATTTTTGTGCAGGGTGAAAGATAAGGATCCAGCTTCAGTTGTCTACACATTGCTGTCCAATTTGTCCAGCACCATTTGTTGAACAGGCTATCTTTCTTCCACACTATGCTTTTGCCCCCTTTATCAAATATCAAATAGTTAAAGATATGGGGGTTTGTCTCAGGATCTTCTATTCTGTTCCACTCATCTTCAGTTCTCTTTTGATACTAATACCATGCTCTTTTTCTACTATGGCTCTTTAGTATAATTTCAGGTCAGGAATTGAGATACCCCCTACTTCTTCCTTTCTATAGAGTAATGTTTTGGCTATTCTGGGTCTCCTGTTATTCCATATGAACTTGAGAATTGCTTTTTCTATATCTGTGAAGAATGCCATAGGTATCTTGATAGGGACTGCATTGAATCTGTATAGGGCTTTGGGTAGAATGGCCATTTTTATTATATTGATTCTGCCTAACCATGAGCATGGAATGTTTTTCCATCTACTCAGATCTTCTGTAATTTCTTTTTTTAGTGTTTGATAGTTTTCTTTGTAGAGGTCCTTACTATGCTTTGTAAGGTTAATGCCCAAATATTTCATTTTTTTGGAGGAGATGGTGAATGGGAGAGATTTCCTGATTTCTTCTTGTTGCTGGAGTAAAGGAAAGCTAGAGACTTACTGGGGTTGATCTTGTAGCCAGCTACTGCTGAAATCATCTATAAGCTGTAGACGTTTTCTGGCCCATGATTTTGTGTCTTGTAGGTACAGAATCATGTCATCAGCGAAAAAAGGTAACTTAACTTCCTCTTTTCCTATACGAATACCATTGATTTCCTTGTCTTGCCTGATAGCTCTGGCAAGGGTTTCAAGGACTATATTGAACAAGAGTGGGGATAGCGGACAGCCTTGTCTCGTACCTGAATTCAGTGGGAAAGCTTTCAGTTTTTCTCCATTGAGGATAATGTTGGCTATGGGTCTGTCGTAAATGGATCTGACATAGTTAAAGTATCTTCCCTTGATCCCTATCTTTTCCAGAGTTTTGAGCATAAAGTGGTGTTGAATTTTATCAAATGCCTTCTCTGCGTCAATTGAGATGATTATATGATTTTTGTTTTTAATTCTGTTTATGTGGTGGATTACATTTATTGGTTTGCTTATGTTGAACCAGCCTTGTTTCCCTGGAATGAAGCCCACTTGATCATAATATAATTATCTTTTTAATGTGCTTTTGTATCTGATTAGCTAAAATGTTATTAAGGATTTTTGCATCAATGTTCATCAGGGAAATTGGTCTGTAGTTTTCTTTCCTTGACGTGTCTTTGTTGGGCTTTGGGATCAGTGTAATATTTGCTTCATAAAAAGTGTTTGGGAGTGCTCCCACTCTATCAATTTCCTGGAAGAGCTTGTAAAGGATTGGTGTTAACTTCTTTTGTGAAGGCTTGGTAGAATTCAGCTGTATATCCATCCAGGCCTGGGCTTTTCTTTTTTGGGAGAGCTTTGATTGCTGCTTCAATTTTGCTATCTGTGATAGGTTGGTTGAGGTTTTCAGTGTCCTCTTGTGTTAAAGAGAGGATATCGTGTGTGTCCAAGAACCTGTCCATGTCCTCTGGTTATCAAACTTGGCAGAGTATAAATTTTTAAAATAGGTTCTGATAATCTTCTGGATCTTGGATGAATCTGTGGTGATATCCCCATTTTCATCTTTGATTTTGTTGATTTGCTTCATTTCTTTCTTCATTTTGGTGAGGTTGGCAAGGGGTCTGTCGATTTTTGTTAACTCTTTAAAAGAACCAACTCTTAGTTTTGTTAATAGTTTGTATAGTTTTTTGTTCTTAATTTCATTGATTTCAGCTCTGATTTTGGTAATTTCCTTTCTTCTCTGTTAGAGTTGGGGTTGGACTGTTCCTCCTTTTGTAGTTGTTTGAGTTGAAGCATAAGGCTATCTGATCTCTTTCTAGATTTTTTATGTATGCACTCAGTGCTATAAATTTACCTCTTAAGAATGCCTTCACACTGTCCCAGAGGTTTTGGTATGTTGTTTCCTCATTCTCTTTCAATTCCAAGAATTTCTTAATTTCTGCTCTCATTTCCTCTTTTACCCATCCTTCATTTAAGTGGTAGTTATTCAATTTCCAAGTATTTGAGTAGTTTCTGTTGTTTCTCTTAATTTTGATTGCTAAGATCATAGCATTATGATCTGACAGAATACATGGGATTATATCCACTTTTTTATATTTGTTAAGATTATCTTGGTGAATTAGGATGTGGTCTATTTTAGAGAAGGATCCATGAGGTACTGAGAAGAAGGTAAATTCAGCTGTCTTAGGATGGAATATTCTGTAGATGTCTGTTAAGCCCGATTTATAGAGTTGTTCTGATTGGAGATGTCTTTATTGATTTTTTTGCTTTGATGATCTGTCTAGAGTTGATAGTGGTGTGTTGAAGTCCCCCAGAATTATTGTGTTGAGGTCAATGAGGGGATTAATGTCTTCAAGTATTTTTTCCATAAATTTGGGGGGGGGTTGTAATTGGGAGCATAAATGTTAATTAATGTTATATCTTCTTGATGGACTGTCCCTTTTAGTATGATATAGTGACCCTCTTTGTCCTTTCTGACTAGTTTTAGTTGGAAATTGATTTTATCAGAAATTAGAATCGCACGCCAGCTTGCTTTTTGGGGGGCCACAGGCCTGGTAGATATTTTGCCACCCTTTCACTTTCAGCCTGTGTCTATTTTTGAGTGTCAAATGTGTCCCTTGCAGGCAACATATTGTTGGATTTTGTTTTTTGATCCATTGGGCCAGTCTGTGTCTTTTAATTGGGGCATTGAGACCATTCACATTCAAAGTTAGAATAGATATGCGAGGCTGAGTCTCTGACTTTGTATCAGTTACAGAATTTTGAGTCATCTTGGAAGTCATCTTGTGCATAATATGATTATTGACTCGCCCTTGTTTAAGGATTTAGGATATCATTGGCATTTTCTTCTGAATGTAGAACATCTTTGAGAATATTTTGTAGAGTATTTGTGTTCATGTATCTTGTTAACTTGAGTTTATCATTGAAGTATTTAATTTCCCTGTCACATTTGAAGCTGAGTTTTGCAGGATATAATATCTTTGGGTGGAAGTTGTTATTTTTTAACACTTGAAAGATATTTGTCCATGCTCTTCTGGCCTTCATTGTTTGTTCTGAAAAATCCATAGTGATCCAAATTGGTTTGCCTCTGAATGTGATTTGGGGCTTTTCTCTAGCTGCTTTTAGAATTCTCTCTTTAATTTCTCTGTTATTCATTTTGTATATGACATGTCTTGGTGAGTTTCTCAATTGATTAAGTCTATTTGGTGTTCTATAAGCATCTTGGATGTGGTATTCCTGATGAATAGTAAAGTGAGGGAAGTTCTCACTTATGATTTCAGCCTCTTGTTTGCTGTTCGGAGTTTTCCTCCAGGCCAGTGATTCTCAGATTATTACATCTCATCTCATCAAATATTACTTGGAAGTTCTGATTATGTAATAAAAGCTGTTTATCTTGTTTTTCTTCTTTGAATTCTACAATGTTTAGGTGATCCTCATTGTCAGAAACTCATTCTTCAAGCGCTGAAGTTCTGTTTTCAGTGGAGTATATACTCTGGTGTTGGTATCATCCAGTGAAATTTGAATTGGTTAACCATGTTTTTCAATCTTGATAGCTCTGCTACATCTCTTTTCAGAATCATCTCTTTTGTATAGCTGATCTTTCATCATGGAATTGTTCCCTAATTTCCCTGTAGAAGTTGTCTCTCATCTCTTGAAATTGATCTCTGATCTCTTTCCTTATTTCATCTCTTAACTCTTTGATTGCATTACTAATCATAATGCTGATACAATGTCTTTGGTTTTAGGGCCCCTGCTATGGAGTCCTTGGGTGGAGAGCTGTGGGGCTGAGGAGGGGAGGGAGTTATTTCCCCTTTTCCTCATTTTCTGAGTCAGAGAACTTTTCTTTTACTTCGACTCTTGGTGGAGTAATTGGGGCTTTTTATCTTACGGCTTTGCTTTGTTGTGAAGGGGAGGTATTTGGTCAATACAGACCTAAAGATGCCAGACCGGTCTGCGAGAACTTGAGAGGCTATAGGTGCAAATACTAGTCCACTTTAACTAAAAAAGATGAGCTGATGATTAGCACCAATAGTAGCATCTTTCCTTGAGAGAACTCTCACTGTATATTATGATAGCAAACAAGTACCTGTTTTGAAGCGTGTGTGTTTCTTCAGGTAGTAGGGTCTCTCTGAAATTGGGGAGAAGGAATGACTAGGAAGTCAAGGAGGTAAATTGGGAAGGTATAAAATCATACCTGCTTTGGAGTATAGGGGAACAAGGGATTAGCGGGGAGTAGGTTATTCTATCAGGACTAAGGAAAACATAGAAATGGGGTGTGGGTAGTGTAAAGACTTGGGGTGAGAATGATAGATGCTTATATTGCAGGATTACCAGAGTATAGTGGAGGAAGAGGTTAGTATGGGGTGTGGTTATCTTGTTATCATGAAATGTTTTCCTGGTAGGAACCCAAGGTTATAGGGATAGCCATAGGGCTCAAGAAGACACAGAGAAAGTAAGAGCCAGTCACCAGTACATACGCATGGATAAATATTTACATCCACGAACACCAAATTCAGTATTATTCGTGAAGGAAGAAAGGAGAAAAGAAAAAAAAACCCACAGTAATGTTAAAAATTTAAAAATAATATATTCCAGCCAGATTCCTGTTATTTTTTTTAAAAATGAAGAAATGAAGAAGAAAAAAAAAACCAAGAGGTAAACAAAAAAACCCAAAACTAGTTGGTAAAGTTCTGAGTTTTTCTGTCCCCTAGGTCAGCGAGTATGTACTATGGCAGGGGTGTGTGTTCAAATCTGACATCAAGCTGGGGATTCTTCGGAGTTGAGCTTGTTGGAGGAGAAGCTGTTTGGTTAAGTCTGGTGGCCTGGTTTTTCTTAGAGGATCTCCTCAAAATTTTCTGTCGCAAAGGGGTATTCAGCTTTCCCTGGGCTGTAATCCTGAGACGGTTGCTTTCTGCCTATCCACACTCTAGAAATCTCTTGCATCTGGGGCTCAGAAGTTGTAGACAATCGAGTTGATCCTAGTGTAGATGAGTGGGTCTCTGACTGATCCAAGGAGAGTGGCCAGCCTGAGACTCACTTCCTCAGGATCACTGGTGACCCACTCTGCGTGTCTTGTGATCTTCCGAAGTCCCAAGAGCTGCTCTGTAGGGTTACTGAAACCCATGAAAGATGGTTCAGATCGTGCCAGTGCTTATTTGATTATGTGATTCTCAGTTGCAAGCACTAGGAGGTGCCCACCTGGAGAAGTCACGGCCTACGCAGCCTTGGCTATGCAAGGAGCTCAGATGCTAAGGGGAAACCCGTGCTGCCCCATATATTCAAAGCTTCCTGAGGCAGATATCAAGCAGAGGCTGAAGCGGAGGATCCCCTTTAGAGAGATGTGCCCTGCTGGAGCAAGTTGTATTCACAGGCTCCTCCTATTTGGGCGAGAAGCGGGGTAGCAGAAGGGAAGGTCGCCAACGGAGAGGTTTGGGAGCTGGAGAGGTGAATGGCAGCTCCATACAGCCCCCAGGGCAGATAGCCAGGTGGTTGGGGGGGGGCAGTAACTTCTGTTTCTGATTGTGGGGACTGAGGCCCTGTAATGCTACTGGGCGACCCGCCTCGTCCCACTCTCCCACACTGGTGCGAGCACTTATGTTAAAGGACTTTAAAATCAGCTCTTGTAACTCGAGGGTACCGGTGGAGAATTATTGTCCGCTGTGATTGAGTTAAAGATCTTGTGCCGAATTTTCTCCTTCACTGGCTCAGGGAGACGACCAGAGGTGGAGAGTGAACTCCCAGCACCACGCAGACCCTTTGGGGAAGGGCCCAGTCTTGGGGCAATAGATTCTGGTTTTCTGGCCGTGATGTCTAAGGGCCCAAGATTGCTTTTTTTGCTGAGCAACCCGCCCCGCCCTCAGGGTAACATCACAATGGGCCGCAGCTTGCAAGGAGAGCTGCAAGTTTGCTAATGTGTACAATTACTTCCCAGCGCTTTATGCAAGATTATGTAAATTAAGAGATGTCAGATGGGGAGTTCACAGCCCGCTGGGATAGGGTATTTGGTTGGGAAACTTGCTCTGTTTCCTCCTCTCTGGAGTAGCTCCCCTCCCTGCTGGGTGTGGGGCATAGTGCCTGGGGCTCCACTAAGCTCTCCTTTATATTCGTTAATGGACCTCGTTATTCCTTTGGAGTTAAAGAAATTAGCGGTGGATAATGTTCCTCCACACTGGGTGATTTGTCCTACCGTGGGAATCCGGGTGGTGTCCTGCAGCGTGAGGTTTCTCAGGAGCTTCTCAGAGTCACTGAAGGTGGGGTGAGCGCCATCTTGAAGTCCCCTTTATTTCTTAACTGTTATGAATAATGCTTCAGTGAACATGGGACTGCTGATGACTGATTTCATTTCCTTTGAATATATACCTGCACTACAGTTACTGGATCATGATTTTAATCTTTGGAGAACCCTCTGTACTGTTTCCACAGTGGCTGTGCTGATTGACATTGCCGCCCACAGGATGCAGTTGTTTCCTTTAGTCTTTTGATAATAGCTATTCTTACTGGGATAAGATAATACACAGTATTTCTTTAATCCTTATATTTAATACATATTAAATGGTTAGGATTAGGCGTATGTGATGTTACGTTGCAAGGAATATGTAATAAGACTACTGTTAGGTAATGCAATTTTGATGTTTACTTGGTTGTTTTTTTAAAGAGTGGGACAGAGAGAGAGAGGGAGAGAAAGAAAAAAAAGTTTTATTTAATTTTTCACGCAGCTTTCGTTGCTCTGGGACTTCATTGCGCACGAGGTGCTGGGGTTTGAACACGCATACTCACGCGTGCCAGGCAAGTGCTATAAACACTGAGCCGCCGCTCCAGCCCATTTTTTAATTTTTTTGATGTAAACCTAGAACTGTCACATTCACATAAATGTTGACTATGAAAGCAATCCTAAGAGCCCCTTACTTCAGAGAGCATCATTTGAAATTGCCTTCTGAGTTAGAAAAGGACATCTGAAGCCAGATACTTTACTTCTACCTGAATCTAGTTTTGATCTGGCTTTAATCACTCTTGCAGGAGTCCACAAGTCATTCCTTCCTTCAGCACACTTTCATTGAGCAGCTACTATACATTAGGTCTTGAGCTGCCTGCCTGCTCTCTAGGAGCTCAGAAGTATACACCAATAAGTACATATGAACTGGGTGCAGTGAGGACACACAGTATGCCAGGGGTATTGTAACTAGTCAGGGTAAGGGACGATGTGGCCTTAGACAACCTGATAAGAGGTAACTCCTTTTTTTTTTTTTTTTTTTTTAAATCATTCATCTGTCAACATTTATTGAGTGGCTTTTCTGTGCCACACTGATTATACTGCAGATGCACGGAGAAGATTCAGTCCTTGCCTTCAAGTCCATGTTGCAAATAGATGAGAAAAATCAATGTTTACACCTAGGGGATAAACGCCTAACATACAGGAATGCTCAAAGATTACTGAGCAGGTGAATAATACTATAATAAAAGTGTGCCCCAAAGCAGGAAGCCTTCCAAAGGACCTTTATTCCTTTGCTGAAATACAGATAGATGAATCTAAAAGTTCACTATTTTGAAACTACTTGTAAAAGAATAAATAACTGGTACACACCAAAATTGACAGGAACTAGTAAGGTTTATGCCACAAAAAGTAGAGCGAGGCAGTGACGCTCAGGAAAAATATTATTACTTGTGGCTGGAGCGGTGGCTCGGTGGTTGAAGTGCTTTGCCCGGCATGCACAAGCACACAGGTTCAAACCCCAGCACCCATGTACTCAACTAAGTGTCAGAGCAATGAAAGCCGTGTGAAAAACTCAATAAAAATTGATCCCCCCTCCCTCTCTTTCATTTATATAAAAGAAACTATAAATACTATACATCATTCAGAAAAGGGACTGTACCACACAGTGGCCAAAGAAGAATCATCCATTCTATGCCTTTTGTCTGGTCACATAGAAATATAAAGTTATCAGCTGTGATTGTTGTTGCTTGTTGCTTCACATTATTTTTTTGTTTTTAAAGAAGGACAGTGAGAGAGAGAAAAAAAAGAAACAATTTTATTTAGTTTTTCACGTGGCTTTTGTTGCTCCGTGACTTTGGTGTGTACATGGTGCTTGGGTTTGAACTCACGTACTTGCACATGATGGGCAAGCGCTGAGCCATGGCTCCAGTCCCGCCTCATACTATTTTTATCCATGTATTCACCATAGTCATCTTTCTGCTCCACGTAATTCCGTGACCCCTTTTTTCACATACTAATATGCCACATCTTTAAGGCCTGACCAGATGATATTCTATGCCATGTTGTCTTTTGACTGACATCACTCATTTGATAGACTTCAATGTCCCTTGATCGCCACATCTCATTTGTTGCTAGAGAAAATATTGTGACTGGGTTTTTCCCTTCTGGCTGTCTCAGGACAGGTTCCTGACCGATTTCACCCAAGTAACTGCATGAGATTCAGAGATCTTTCAAGAACCAATTGGCCGGAGGCTAGAGCGGTGGCTCGGCAGTTACTGCACTTGCCTGGCATGTTCGAGGATGCAAGTTCAAACCCTGGAACCATGTACACAACAAAGTCTTGGAGCAACAAAAGCCACATGAAAAACTAAATGAGATTCATTCTCTCTTTCTCTTTCTCACTGTTCCTCTCTCTTTATTTGAAAAAAAAAAAAAAAAACCCAAACAGTTGCTGGCTATTTCAGACTTATGTCTTACATACTAATGAAGAACCTGTAATACAGGTCTTTGAAACGTGGTTTCTGTTTTCTTTTCTTACAATCTAAACTTTTAGCTTTTCCTGATGCGCTAGGCCCTAAAGGTGACTCTTGAGCTGGTAATGAATTGATAAATGTAGGTTGTCACAGTGTTGACAGTCACTGGAAGCAAGAGCAGAAAGGTGTCAAATGGCATAGAATGTTTGGGAAACTTTAAGTTGTACTGGTGGGACTGGGCTTTAAATATCTGCCAGTAGAGGTGGGGCAGGGCAAATAAGGAAGGAAAGGATTATTTGCCATGTCAAGTGTTTTGGGAGTTTATCCTATCAGCATGCAAAATTCTTAAAACTAACTACTTTTAAGCAGCAAGGTGATAGTGATCAGATTCCCTGGCAGCAGTGCAGAGGGTAAATTGGAAACAATAAGACTGGGAACACAGAGACCAAGTGGGTCACAGTGATTTCAGACCTGTGGTGGTTCATCTTGAAAATTTGTTTGAAATGCAAATGCCCGGATCCCATTTCTCTGAGATTCTGATTTTAAGTATGTTTGAGGTAGAGACCATATAAACAAACTTCATAAATGATTCGTATGCTTTTGCTCTATACAATGTCCACTGATGGGTTTTTGGGATACACTGAATAACCAAAGCAAAAAATAGTGAACTTTAGCAATAGGAATGGAGGTCAGAACTGAAGAGATTGACAGGCTGTGGAAAGGTAGACCACCAAGATGCACAGTGGTGCCCACATTCTGGCCCAGGTGAATGGAGGAGGCATTTTCCAAACTAAGGAAGAAATATGGGTGCCTGTGCTGGGGGAGGAGGCCCTGGGATTTCTGTTGGGAACATGCTAAATTTGAGGTGCTGTGGAATTCGTAAGCAACTGGAGATATGCTTTTGGAACTGAGTAACTGAATGGGGATTTTGGAATCATCAGGATGCTGTTCAAATCATTATGTTGAGAGCACATTTTGAGAGAAAAGAAGGGGAGGGAGAGAGTCCTGTGGGCTCACTGCCTTGTTAGGGTGAGGCTTCTGACAGCGAGGCTGGACAGCAGGCTGTAAAGCTCCAGGGCTGGCTCTGGCAGGCTGCTGGACTCACCCAGGTCATCTATTTGGAGTGCGGTTGGTAGCTGTCCTGGCTCTGAGGGGAGGCAGAGGTGGCTTGGCATTTTGGAAGTTTCTATAAACTGAGATGCAGCTTTGCTCAGCCCAAGCCTTTCAAAGTCAGAAGTTGGGAACTGTGTTTCTTGCTGTCTGTGACAGACATTTGATAAATGCGTATTTAGTGCTTGCCTTCACTCTCCTGTTTTTGAATTCTGGCAGTGATAAAATCACAGTCATATACCAAAGCTTTGCCGCTAGAACAGTTAACATTAATAATTGTAGTATAGGGCTGGAGGGGTGGCTCAGTGGTTATGGCGCTTGCCTGGCATGCAGGACAACCTGGGTTCAAACCCTAGCACCACTTGTACAACTAAGTTTTGGAGCAACGAGGACTAGATGAAAAAATAAATAAAATTGATTCTCTCTTTTTTTCACTGTCCCTCTCTCTTAAAAAACAAAAAACAAGAAGAATTATAGTATTGATGGATATGGAAAATTACCAGAAGCCACTCAGCCAGGCAACAAACCTCAGCGGAATCTATTGCCTTTGGACCCTTATCAGAGGATCCCCATCCTAACGAAAAATTCAATTTAATCCCCACCCTACTGCAAAACCCAGTTTAACCAGAAAACTCACACCTTGGCCTCCTCCCCACTCATTCTGTATCTACCACAGTCTATAAGTGGCAAGGGGGTGGCAGACTCCACTGGGCCCCCTCTGCAGGTTTCTCTGGAATAAATCTGTGTTCCTATTGAGCTGCCACTTTCCACTCTATTTTCTTCATTTCATCTCTTTCCTTACAAGTATAAGCTTAGAGACAGTTTCAGAGGCATAGTTCTAAAAACATTTGCTCAAGTTTATAAGTGTTTAGTCTTTCAGGATGACTACTTTGAAGGAAATAACATTAATTCAAATGATAAACTTTATATATTTGTTTAAAGTGTGCTTGCCCTATAGTAATGTGTATATAAATGCAAACATTTTGACTTGCCTAAACAAAATAGTTGACAGGCCTATGAGAGGCAGAGGGATGCCCTTACAGTGAGCTTTGAAGACCTGGGTTGAAACCTGGGCTTTGTTGCTAAGAAAGTTGCTGGGTCTCTCTGGGCCTTGTTCCCTGATCTATAAAGTGAAAGATTTTGTCTAGGTGGGAGTTACAGTTCCTCCCATTCTGAAATTATATGATACTCTTCCTAAACCTCTTGTTTTTTGTTGTTTTTTTTTTTTCTCCTCCTAAACCTTTTAAAAGGTGAAATCAGGGTGTTGAGGATTTAGCTCAGTGGCAGAGCGCTTGCGTAGCACATGCAAGGCCCTGAAGGGGGGGAAAGAAAAAAAAAGTGAAATCAGGCTATAAATAAGTAAAAGAAATTTTCTTCCTCTTTATCTCATCTCTACATTTAGCTCGAATTGGGTTCCTTTCTGGTGTCCCTTTAATGCAATGTTTAAAACTTACTAACATTGTTTATGATATTTTGAAATGATCAAAGTATAAAACTCACAGTTGTTTTGTTGTATATTTTTTTCCTACAGATTGGAGAGGTGGATCACCTTGAATCCTCTTCTGTCCCAGAATACAAAATTCCTGTAGCTTCAAAAACCATTAGCATTTCTGAAGAAGGTATGTGGGGTGCTGGGGGGTAAGGTCTGGCTTTGGTTAACCTGCAAGAATAAGCATTGCTTTTTGGAATGCAAAAGTAGAAATAGTTTTCATGTGAGAGCTGAAGCTATAAAACTTTTAATTTTTAGAGTAGGGTTATTTTTGGGTTTGGGGGCTTGCTAGGGTGGTGAGGGAAGCTGGAGATTGAACCCCAGCCCTAGGATTCTTTTTGTAATAATGTGATTTGTTTTCATTTCAAGGCCATTTTTTCCTTTCTTTTCTTTTTATTTTTTGGATAATATTGAAAAATTGTTAGTTGAAAGATAACTTCTAAATTAATATAAAGAAATTAAAATAACTTGTATATATACTAATTCAAAATATTTTTACTAAGCACCAAGTATAAGAGTTTCCAATCTTTTCACCAAAAACATGTTTACCACTGAAAGACTGCACCATACTCAGTTATTTTGGTCTTTAATCAAAAAATCTGAGCTCCTAATCAGAGCTGCTAACTAGCTTGAGATGCCCAGGTTAAACATTTATAATAGAGTAAAAATAACTTTCAGAGCTTTAACCTCTACATTTTAACTTATAATAGAGTAAAAATAACTTTCAGAGCTTTAACCTCTACATTTTAACTCAGGGGATCTGCTCCCCTCAGGCTAGTAATCAATCACAAGTCATAGGTTCACAATGCCTTTTTTTTTTTTTTTTTTTTTTTCCTTTTTCCTTGAGAGACCAGTTACCTTCTTTGGCATTTATAACAGAGAGGGGCCACAGTGAGGGCTGGATCTTTGTTGCTGTGGATCCCACCCCCTGGCCACAATGCAGAGAACTGCAGAGCCTTGTGCAGAGCCTTGTAAGGTTGTTTGTGGTAATCAGCTGGGCTGGAATTTGAGACTTGCTAAATAGCTAGGCAATGGTAAGGTGTTAGGGGTTTTCATTTCCTATTGAAAGAATGAAGTTAGGGCTGGAGAGGTAAGTAGGTAAATTCTCATATAGTCAGGGTTCTTAATTGTTTTGTCCACATTTCCAGTATTCTTCCATTCTTTAGTCTGCTGATCATTCATTTTTCCAAAGGATGCATTTGAAATTGCCCACAATGATTGTGGATTTGTTTATTTCTCCTGTTAAGTTTGATAAATTTTAGCCACATATGGTGGTGTACATCTGTAATCCCAGTGACTTGGGAGACTGAGGCAATAGGCTTGCAAGTTCAAGACCAGCCAGGGCAACTTAGCAAGACCCTGCCTCAAAAAGAGCTAGGGATATGGCTCATTGGTAGGGCACTCCTGGGTTCAAGTCGTGTGTGTGCACGCGTGCATGCGTGCAAGAGAGAGAGACACACACACACAGATTAGATAAATTTTGCTTTATATATTTGAAGCTCTAAGATGAATATAGTTTAGGAATGCTATATGTTGAATTTTGTCCATTTTATCATTAATGATCCTCTTTGTATAATCAATTTTGTCTAACACTTTACCACACTTATGTTCTTTTTTCTGGTGTATCTTTTTATATTTTTGATTTTTAAAAATTTTGCTATGAAAAATTATAGCATACTTCAATAGTAGACTAGTATGATTAACCTTCATGTACCTAGTAGTCAGTTTTTAATATCACCTCCTTATCACTAATCTTTTCTTACCTATACTTTCACCCGTTCTGCCCACCTTTTCCTGGATTATTTTGAAGCAAAATCCAGACAGCACATTATTTTATCCAATAAATATTTTAGATCTATCTCTAAAAGACGAATTCTCCTTTTATTTTTATTTAATTTTTAAAGTGAGAGGGACGGTGAGAGAGAAAAAGAGAGAATCAGTTTTTATTTAGCTTTTCTTGTGGCTTTCCTTGCTCCAAAACTCCATTATGACATAGTGCTGGGGTTCGAACCGGCAGCCTTGTGCATGCCAGGCAGGCGCTGTAACCACTGAGCCTGCTCCAGCCCTGAATTCCCTTTTTAAAATAAAGGAGTAATGATGTTTTCACTTCTTAAAAACTTAAGGTTTTCATACTTACGTGAACCTAATCAAGGTTCAAATGTTGCCACTGTCTTATTTTTAAAACTAGTTTCTTTGTTCTAATTGGATTCTAAGCAAGGCTGATAGCTTCATTGTAGGTCTCTTTTCACTTCCAAGTTCCCATTCTCTTGTTGTTTTTTCTCCCCTTGAAGTTTTTTTGTTGAAGAACCAAGGTTGTATGTCTTGAAGTGTTTGTCAGCATCTGGATTTTACTAATTGAGTCTACGTGGTGTCATTTAATATGTTCCTTTCTCCTTGGAATTTTCTGTATATCTCTTTACTTTTAAGCAATTACGATTTGTTTTTCTGGGCTTTTTTGTTTGTTTGTTTGTGAGAAAGAGAGAGGGAGAGAAAGAATCAGTTTTATTTAATTTTTCATGAGGTTTTTGTTGCTCTGACACTCAGTTGTGTATGTGGTGCTGGGGTTCAAACCCACATCCTCATGCATGCCAGGCAAGCGCCATAACTGCTGAGCCCGTGCTCCAGCCCCACTTTGAAGCAATTGTTGTAGTTGTGTCCAGCATATAACTATGTTTCATTCTTTTAATTAGATATTTTGTTTCTTTAATTAACAGGTATAATCAGTGTTCATTATTGTTTTTACTGCCATATTTGTGCTTATTTCTAAAATCCTTTGTGCTTCCTGTTCACCACACTCTACCTCCCTGTCTTGCCTCTGTTGCCCAGGCTGTACTCAAACTCAGCCTTCCAAGTAGCTGGGACTGTAGGCATGTACCACTGTACCAGGTTAAGGTTTTGGTTGGTTTTTTGTTTTTGGGTTTTTTTTCTCCCTTTAATTTTTCTCACTTCTTTCTTGCCTTTAATTTGTTTGAGTTTTCTATTTTCTACATTCTTTCCTTCTTTCTCCATTGGCTCAGAAATTATACATTTGATTTTTATTCTTTTAGTAATTGTTTTATAAACAAGTTAAAAATTAAGGTAAATTTATATACTTCCCAAATAATATCAGGATTTATGAGCCTTTAACATGCATTTCATTTTCTCCCTCTATATTCTCTGATATATATATATCTATCTCACATCTACACTGGGCTTTACCCCTCTCATTTAATCTCATCTCTGTTAAGTTAGTGCTTATTTAGGATTTTTAAACATGTTTGTCAGTTTCTTTGCCCATAAATACTTCATTTTAATTTTTTTTTTTTTTGAGAGAGAGAGAGAGAAAGAATTTTTTTAAAATCTGGTTGTGGTTTTTCTTCCACCTGCTTGTGTATGTGGTATTGATGATCAAACTCAGGTCTTTGAGCTTACCAGGTAATTTAAGTCATGTGTGGTGGTACATGCTCATAATCCCAGCAACTCAGGAGGCTGAAGCAGAAGGATCACAATTTCAAAGCCAGCCTCAGCATAACTTAGGCCCTAAGCAACTTAGCAAGGCCCTGTCTTGAAATAAAAAAGAAAAATGGGCTGGGGTTGTTTCTAAGTGGTTAGTGCGGCTATATTCAGTCCCCGGCACCAGAAAAACAAAACAAACAAACGAACCAGAGGTGCATTGGAGCCTCGTATTCTGTTCCTTATTTTAAAGCACTCTTTCATTATTTCTGCCTCTTTCTCTCTCTTTTTTTTTAAGAGAGAGGGATAGAAGAAAGAAAAAGAGAAAGAGAGAATTAGTTTTATTTATTTTTTCATGTGACCTTTGTTTCTCTGACACTTAAGTATGTACATGGTGCTGGGGTTTGAACCCGGGTCCCCATGCATGCCAGGCAAGCGCTCCAGCCTCTGAGCCATCTCTCCAGCCCCCAGTTTGTCTCTTAATAGTACTCATGGTGACTTCTCGATTTGTTTCTAATTAACTAATTCTTGTGCTGTGTCATCATTGCTTTTTTACCTATTCATTATGATTTTAATTTGGTGACTTCATTTTAGTATCTCCATGTTTGATTTCTTTTTCATATCTATCTGTTTCTATCTTCTTCTCTTATGGTTTCTATGCTTTCTTAAATGTAATTACTTTTCATGTAAGAAAGTTTTCATTTTAAATTTTGTATTAGGGCATTATGCTGTAGAAAATGATTTGTTGTAAATGTCTGGTGTATCTGTGCTTCTCTTTGGAAATGTTATCAGTTGTTATATTTGTTCCATGTAATTTTTTTCCTTTACTGTTTTCTTTTAATCATAACATTCTGGATTAATGCATTTTCTGACTCGTATGGATGAAGAAGATCAAAGTGACAAAGAAGAGACTTCAGAAACTGCATTTTCAGTAACAGAAAATCATTCTAGTCAGAAAACCTGTGTACTCCCTTCTGCTGATTCAGCTGTCAGCCTTTCCAGTGACCAGAACACTGGTTTCCTTGGTAATGTCCTTTACTTTTTAAAATTTATACACACTCTTATTTTCCATGATAATGTTACTGAACTGTATACTGGGAATATAGTCATGAAGGATTTGTGAAAGTCATTTTGTTATATTCATTTTGGGGAAAGGAAAGTTAAAATTTATGCCATTCACATAAAGAACTTAATAAAATATGCTTCAACTATATATTATATCTCTGTATCATATTAATGCTAAATATGTATTACAAGTGGAATTACTATGAGTTTTACAAAAATTGAGAAATTCAAACTCTGCCAGTTGTGGGAACTTTGAATTTTAACTAAAAACAAAATAGTGGCTGCCATTTTGGGGCCTCAGTCATGTGCCAGACTCTGCTGTTTTGTATGCATGGGTGCTGGTTTAAACCTATGAGGTAGATATTATCCCCATTTTTACAGTTGGGCTTAAAGGGGTTTGGTGCCACTTTTTCTCTATTTTATTTGGAGGTAATAATTAGGTGTTTTTTTTTTAGTCCAAATAAGTACATTTTGTCCTAAGAAATAGGACTTAGTATTTATCATATAACCCACAAGAAGATGGAAAAATTAGAATGTTTTTCTATAGTATTGAATATATGGTTATAAACTTAAGAAGAAATCATATTTTTTTTAACAAAGTGAAGAATTTAGGTGTTCTAATGGATATTTCCTCCAAAGTTGGTATCTTCTATTATTGATCAAAAATAGCTTAGATTGGACTGGAGCAGTAGCTCAGCAGTTACAGCACTTGCCTGGAATGCGTGAGGACACGGATTCAAACCACAGACCACATACACAACGAAGTGTCAGAGCAACCAAAGCCACATGAAAAACTAATAAAATCAATTCTTTCTTTTCTATTTCTCTCTCTGACTGTTCCTCTCTCTTTAGAAAAAAAAAAAAAGGCTTAGTTTTCCTTTCCTGTTTTGCAACTAACTTCCATTTCTTACTGGCAAATATTTTTGGTAACAGCCATTATATATTTTGAGGCACTCTGTGGTAAGAGAAGGAAATTATCAAGCTGAGTATCACTGTTTGGAATTAAAAATAAGGATTATAATTACCAAAGAATAAAACTGATTGTATAAATCATTAATGAAGGGAATCCCAAAGGAAGAATTCCAAAAATGATTTGAAAATGAAGTAAGGATAGAATCTCCATTTGTAGCTACTTTTAAAATTTATAACACTTTTCTGGTCTTTTATGAAAGAGATCTATTTCATTTCTTACTAGTCAAACCTTTTTTTCTGATTAATCTATATTAACATTATCATTTTTTTTCTTTCAGTAGTTACGGCTTTAACAATAATTGAATTGAGAAAGATCTTAGGGACCAAAGACACTCAATTCTGTCATGTAAGAGAGTTTATCTTTGAACATGAAGCTGTTTGGTTAATTTGTTACCTGTGTGCTTTGGAGTTCTGCAAAACGGTGTTCTCTTTTGGCAGCAGTGATTAAGAAGCACTGAACTTGCCCATTTAGCAAGGTTTGCCCTGGTTTGTAGCTGCTGTGGCTGAGAGCTTGTGGTCACAGGACACTAACAGAAAGAAGGGCAACTTGTTGCTTACCTATATTTGATGACTAAAACTTCAGCCTTTAACCTGAGAGCTTACCATCTTTACTACAATCTCACCCACTTCCTCATCCAGCCAAACATTGCAGGGAATCCTTCAAGTTCTCTTTAAAAATAAGTCTGCAGGGACTGGAGTGGTGGCTCAGCAGTTACGGCACTTGCCTAGCATGCGCAAGGACCCGAGTTCGAACCCTAGCACCACGTACATAACTGAGTGTTGTAGCAACAAAGGCCACATGAAAAACTAGACAAAGTTATTTCTCTCTCTCTCTCACTGTTCCTCTTTCTTTAAAAAAAAAAAAAAAAAAGTCTGCAGGGACCACTAAAACCTGTAATCCCACTGACTCCCAAGGCTGAGGCAGGAGGATGGAACATTCAAAGCCAGCTTCAGTGAGACCCTTTCTCAAAGGAAAAACTAAAAAAAGATGGGGATGTGGCACTAGTAGAGCGCACGTGGGTTCAGTCCCTAGTACTGGAAAGAAAGCTTCTTTAATGGCCCAGGTAAATCTAGAGAGAACTACCAGCTCCTGCTTGGGGGTTGTTATGTAAAGTATTTCTCTCTCAGTTAAATTTAATTAATTGCTATTAAGAACTTGAAAATGCTCAGGCCCTGAAACAAAGATAAAATCACTACCTACCAAATAGCATGTTCAAGGGAAGGATAAATATGCTGTATATTTATGTCTTTAAACCATTTTAGGGCTTTAAAATGTTTTAATTTCTGATTATACAATTTCTAAATCAAATTAATAATTGAAAGTTTAAAAAAAATCTAAAATTTTGGTTTTTTTTTCTAGGTGTGACTAACGATGAATTATTTGAAAGGTAAATATTTTAAGAATTATTATTTTACTTAAATTTGGGTATGAATGTGTGTCCTGGAAAATTTTTTGTCCTATGAATGTGAACTTTTACATGATGCATCTTTTTGAGATTTAAAGAAATATAATAAATTCCTGTTGGGGATGGAATGTTTTAAGAATCTGAGAAACAATATGTTACATCCCTTTCTTTTTCAACATAGGTAATTACAATACAGTACAGTAAGTATTACAATACAAGAAGTATTATACAGTACAATACATTTGTACATTTTCTTTTACTAAATATGTATTAAATTTGAACAGACAAGAAACAGATTTTTCTCTTGGGCCTAGTTTTCTGTTATTGCTAAATTTTTTTTTTTTTTTTTTTTTTGAGAGGGACAGTGAGAGGAAGAGAGAATAAAAAAGATAATCAGTTTAGTTTTTCATTTGGCTTTTGTTGCTCAGACACTTCACTGTGTACGTGGTGCTGGGTTCAAACACATGTCCCTTGCAAGCAAGGCAAGTGCCAAAACTGCAAACCCACCGCTCCAGCCCACTAATGTTTCTTTAAGAATACCTAGAGTCAATTGTTGAGTAGTAGATGTGTTCCCTAGGAGAGACCAAACTTACAGAAATAAAAGGAAAAGTAGATGTATGCTCATCATTTTGTGTCTCTTTATGCTCTTGAAAAGGATAGATAGTTTTATGTTTGTCTTTGCTAATGTTATTAAGTTGTAATGCTGGTTTATATTTCTCAAATTACATTTGCAATTGAAGTGTTTCAGTCGATCCACTCCAGATGGCTGGATTGACTGATATTGCGGACATTATTGGCGACCTTATAACTGGAGGTGGAGTTTCCAGTGAAGAGCTTGGCTTAACAGAACAACAAGCTAGGAGTATCTCCAGGTAATCACTGAAAGTTTTTTTTGTTGTTTTGGTCCTAGAGATGGAACCCTGAGCTGTGACATGCCAAGCAGGCACTCTGTCACTGAGCTACTCTCTAGACTCTGAAGAAATCATTTTTAACCCATTCAAAATGTTTCTGGTTCAGGAATGTTCAAAATTTTGCCACATTGTAATATGATTTTTGTGAAACAAATTTGAGGGGTAAGATAGAGTTTTTCTTCATAAACTCTTTGTGATGTATATCATTCATCCCTGTTCCCCAACAGTGTACAGACTAGTTTACTTAACTAATACAGCACATCTGTGTCTGGTGAGTTTTTCCCAGGTCTCATCACCCTAAGTACAACATAGAATGAATCCTATTTCTTTCTTTCTTTCTTCTTTTTTTTTTTTTTTTGTTTTTTTTAAAGAGAGGGACAGTGAGAGGGGGAGAGAAAGAATCAATTTTATTAGTTTTTCATATGACTTTTGTTGCTCAGACACTTCGTTGTGTATGTGGTGCAGGGATTTTGAACCCTGGTCTTCATGCACACCAGATAAGCACCGAAACCGCTGAGCCACCGCTCCAGGCCCAAATATCCCCAGCATCATAGGCAAGGGTTCCCTCCCTCATGTAAAACTTCAGACATATTGAGGTTATTATTAGCTTAGCCATCTATCATACTGTTTCCTGCTTGTATTCTAGCTTCCGCAAATGAGAGAAAACATTCGGCCCTTGAGTCTCTGAGTTTGGGATATTTCACTTAGCATAATTTTTTCCATCTCCATCCATTTGGCTGCAAATGCAATATTGTTTTCTCTAATAACCAAGTTGAATTCCACTGTATATATGTACCACAGTTTTTGAATCCACTTGTCAAGTGAGGGGTATCTGGGTTGGTTTCATAGTTTAGCTATAGTAAATTGAGCTGCTATAAACATTGATAAAGCTGTATCTTTATCATATGCAGATTCTAGCTCTTTTGGGAAAATAACCCAGGAGTGGGATAGCTGGGTAATAAGGTGGTTCCAGCCCTAATTTTTTTGAGGAGTCTCCACACTGCTTTCCAGAGTGGCTGTACCAGTTTGCAGTCCCACCAGCAATGTGACAGTGTTCCTCTTTTCTCACAGCCCCTCCAGCATTTGTCATCATTTGTGTTCTTCATTTTTGCCACTCTGACAGGAGTGAGGTGGAATCTCAGTGAAGTTTTAATTTGCATTTCTCTTATTGCTATTGATGTAGAACATTTATCTCATATGTTTATGGGATTTTGGGACTATTTGATCTATTTGCCAAAGGTTCCATGCATCTAAGAAGAAAGTAAATTCAGTTGATCTTGGATGAAAAATCTAAGTAAGATATTAATTCCATTAGATTTGTAAATTTTTTTCAGGTCTCATGAACATTTACTGAGTTTAAGTCTTGATGACTTATTGGTGAAAGAGGCATGTTGAAATCAGCCAATATTATTTTAGTGGAGTCTGAATCTTTTGAGTAATGTCATTTTATGTACTTAGGTACATGATATGTAATATGGATTGAGCACAAGGGCTCTTTACCACTGAGCTACATTCCCAGCCCTTTTTATTTTTGAGATACGCTCTCACTAATTTTCTGAGGGCATTGGTGAGTTGCAGAGGCTGGCCTTGAACTTTTGATCCTTCTGCCTCAGCATCCCAAATAGCTGGGATTATAGGTATGCACACCATGCCCATTGGGGGAACATATATTTACTATTGTTATATCTTCTTTTTTGATTGTTCCCTTTGCCAGTATGAAGTGACTTTGTCGTTCTAATTAATTTTAACTTGAAGTCTGTTGGCTATGAGAATAAGCTACTACTGCTTGTTTTGAGACTCCATTTGCATGGCATATCAATTTCAATCCTTTACTTTTATCCTGTGGCTCATGTTGCCTATAATGTGAGTCTTGTGCAAAGAACACATAGTTGGGTCTTGCTTTTAAATCCATGTCTTCAGCACATAGAGACAACTTGAATTCCTCTTTTCCTATTCAAATTCCTTTGATTTCCTTCTCTTGTCTGATAGCTCTGGCAAGCATTTAAAGGACTATATTGAAAAAGAGTGGTGAAAGTAGACAACCTTGTCTTGTTCCTGAATTCAGTGGAAATGCTTTCATTCTTTCTCCATTGAGCATAATGTTGGCTATGGGTTTGTCATAAATGGCTCTTACAAAATTAAAGTATTTTCCTTTGATCCCTATCTTCTCCAGAGTTTTAAGCATAAAGGGGTGATGAATTTTTATCAAAGGCCTTTTCTGCATCAATTGAAATGATTATGTGATTTTTATTTTTAATTCTGTTTAAGTGGTGAATTACGTTTATTGATTTGCGTATGTTGAACCAGCCCTGCTTTCCTGGATTATTGATGTATTATTGATGTATTTCCTGGATTGATGATGTATTATCTTTTTAATGTATTTTTGGATCCAGATAGCTAGGATTTTATTAAAGCCAGATCCTATTTCTTATTAAAAGTAATGATTTATTTACTCCATGGAAATTTATCTAAAATACCTTTTGTGATAGCTTTTCTATGATATCTTTTGTGATAACTTTTCTATGGAACATTAGATTAAAATATTTTCCCTTGCAATTCTTTCTGGATGGAATGAAGGCCGACATGTCTATACATCTCTGAATTACCTGTAGAAGACAGTCAGTCTTATCAGATTTAATTATTCTTCCACTTATTACCTCAGTGAAAATGCAGTGTATTGTCATCAAAGTTACAAGACTATTAACTGAAAATAGAGCACAATAAAGAAAGAAGACTTTCTCTTACAGAATTTATCTGCTGTTTTCTGACCTTATATCAAGACCATGTTAAACTCTAATTTCCTAAACTAATGCATTTTGTTAATTCAAATTGTCCTTTCCCCCCTAAATTTAATGATTGTATTATGAATATTTTACCAAAAGTCTATAAAAATGTCAGAAATTAGAATAAAAATAATTTTTTGGTTTCTGCTTTTAAATGGAGATGAACTGTAAGACAAGTTCTGTCAGTGCACTATGGGAGCTCAGGAGAAGAAGGTCAGTCAAAAGACAGCTTCACCAGCTCTGGAATTTGGTTTATATCTTAAAGGATTAATAGAAATTCTATTCTACTAATGACTGGTAACTGGAAGAAAGAATATTCCAAACAGATAGAATATAATATGCAAAGATATGATGGGCAACAAAGGGCACGGAGTAGGTGTGGGTAGGGTTTGGGCTTTGGAAAGGAGTGGGACTAGCCAGAGTAGGGACAGAAGCGCTGAGCTCGCCTTGTCTGTTGGATGTTGGGGGCTCAGCAGAGGACTTTCAGCTAGAACTGGGAGCCACTTGGATGACTTATTTCCAAAATTCAGAGATGAGGTGAATCAGAATGGAGATGATAGGTCACCAGGTAAGTAAGCACCGGAGGCTGTCAGGAGGTGAGAATGACAGGTTTCCTTGCATGACTAAGTTGATGGTGATTTCTTTAGCAAATGGGAGAATGTGGTTTTAGACGTACGGTGCCACGAGAACATTCATTCTCTAATATTAGCTATCAGTCCTCTGAGAAGCAGATACCAAGATGGAATTTAGATAAGCAAGAGCTCTATTTGGGGAAATGCTTGTAAAGATAAAAGGAAAGAGAGCCATCAAAGGTGAGGACCAGCTATCAGACTACAGTGCTGATATAGATTTGACTCTGTGTTGAGGGTTCCCAAGATCATCCTCAAGGTCAGAATTTAGTTAGAAGAGCTCACAGAATTCAGTGTACAGTCATATTAGTGGCTATAATTTGTTACAGCACAAAGGCTGAAAACAGGGGCTAGAATGGTGGCTCAGCAGTTAGAGTGCTTGCCTGGCATGTGTGAGGATATGGGTTCAGTCCCCAGCACCATGTACGCAACAAAGGCCACATGAAAAACTAAATAAAATCGATTCTTTCTTTCTCTCACTGTCTCTTTAAAAAAAAAAAAAAGAAAAAAAAAGGTTGAAAGCAAAATCAGCAAAGGGAAAAGTTACATTGGGTAAATTCCAGGGGAAACCAGGCCCATGCTTCCCATAATCTTCTCCCAGTGGGGTCACACAAGACATATTTAATTCCTCAAGCAACAAGTTATGACAACACATGTGAGATACTGTCTATAGGCAAACTTGTTAGACCCAGTGCCCAGGGTCTTATTGGGGATCCTGTCTGACATGTATGAAAAGTCAGACTCTTTAAGCAGATGTTCAGAATAAACCATATTGTCTGTATCTGTGGCCCAGCTGCCACCTTCTTCACACACTGGGTGATGCATCTACTTCCAGTCCCCACCTCCTATCCCATTTTCTCAGACCACTCAAAGTACAACTTAGATTAGTTCTGATCCTCTGAGAAGTAGAAGCCAAGATGAGATTGATGTATAAAAGACGTGTTTGGGAAATGTGCCTATGAGGAAAGGTGGAAGGAACGAAAATCAGGGAGACAGGCTCTCAAAGTGCAGCGTAGTTCTGAGAACATTTTAGCTGTATCAGTGGAAGAGCCTCAAGCCATGTCACCCAGGGTTGCCTGTGTTTTCAGGAATGGACCAGGCGCAACATTCTGCCACACTTGGTCATTAACTCAGCCATGGACCTGAAGAAGCAGGTAGATCCAGAAGAGCAGAAGCTTGGAAGTTACCTGTAGATTAAAAGGTTTAGAAGATGTTGAGATAGTCCAAGAACTAGATCATAGATAAGGAAGTCCAAAATAAACCTTGAAGAGATCAGTGTTGAAGTGATGAGCAGAGAAGAAAGGAGGCTCTGTGGTGTTTTGAGGGTTAAGACCCAGGTACAAGACAGTTTAAAGAAGGGGGAAGAGTTTAAAGCAAATATTACAGAGGAGTTGTTTGTGACCTTTCTGTAACCTTTTTCTTTGGAGTTGGAATAAGACTGGAGCAGGGGGGCTGAAGCGTGGCTCAGCGGTTACAGTGCTTGCCTGGCATACCCAAGGACATGGGTTTGAACCCCACCACCATGTATACAATGAAGTATCAGAGCAATGAAAGCCATGTGAAAAAAGAAACTAAATAAAATGGATTCTCTCTTTTTCTCTCACCCTCTCTCTCTTACAAAAAATAAAAAGATTGGAGCAGGTGTATACCATTTTCAAGGCTGAGCAGTCTTTTCAAATGAATACTTTTTAGTTGTGATACTTCTTATCTGCACAACAAATTTAAAAGCCAACGATGTCCTCCTTGTTAGATTTCACAGGATTCACCATTCCTCTGGCAGATGTGCACAAAGATCTGAGAAGGAAAGAAGAGAGATTAGAGCCTGGATGAAAAGAAAACGAAAAGAAAGAATGGCAGAGTACTTAAATCATCTGGCAGAAAAGAGAGGGCAAGAACATGACCCTTTCTGCCCCAGAAGCCATCCAGTAAGTCTGCAATATCAAGGGTAATGGAATTGTCACACAGCATATGTAGTTTTTCCTGGCAGGTATTTAATAAAAAGATTAGCATAATTTGGATGCTTTTTTTTTTTTAAATAAATGGGCAGATGGAAAAGTCAACATTATACTTAAGCCAGGAAAAGTTAAGAAATTACATTAGTAAAGTATAGCAGGATATTTTGCAAACCGTGTTCTGTTAAACTTATATTAAATACTTTTTTCTGCCTCAAATTAATTGTGGTTTTAGCATTTTAAACATGGGGATGCTGAGTAATTGGGTGACCAGTTGGAGTTGTTCCTTTTCAGTAAGAGTTAATGACAGTATGCATGTTAAAGCTGTTTTTAAAACTTGATTTTCTACCTATAAGTTATCTGCAAAGAATAAAAAAAGCTATGGTCTAATCCTGTAGCAGCAGAGCAGTGGTACTTGTGTGTGTATGTGTTTTTTAACTGCCTTTTAAACTGTTAGCATTTACTTACTGAGCTCTGAATATGGGCACCCCCACAGCCAGGTCAGGAATATTTTTCCTTCAGAAGGTTAAATAAAGTAGTGTTTCATAACCACATTACTATGAAAATTACATTTCGATGATTATAACAGTTTATCTCTTTGTAATTTGAAATAAAATAAGATAGCACTTCATTTTCAAAGCATCATTAGGAGAACAAATCCTGTAAGTGAATTTTCCAAATAAGGTCATCCCACTTAAACTCCATGGTACAAAAGAAGGTAAACTATTATTTAAAGAATGTACTTTACTAGCCTGTATCCTTTTCCTCCTCCTCCTCTTCTTCCTTTTCCTCATTTTAATTCTGTTCTGGGGATTGAGTCTTGGGCCTTGCACATGTGAAGTTAAGCACTCTCCCATTGAGCTACATCCTCAGCCTTAAGACATAATTTTAGTGTTCTGGAATAAGATGTATATATTTGATATTTATCTCAGTCTGCCTTCTGACACATAAATTTTGAAAAAAATTGACAAGTCATAGCAAACTCACTACAGTAGGTTTTTGATAAGTATTTGATGATATTAAAATGAGGATTTTAAATGACACTCATTTATGCTTTTTCTCCAACCAAGCTATTGTTAAAAATATCCACAACCCTAGCCAGAGCTATCAAAGAGAAGGAAATGAATGGAATTTGAATAGGAAAAGAGGAAGTCAAGCTATCTCTATCTGCTGATGACATGATCCTATACCTAGTAGACCCAATTAAGCTCAACCAGAACACTTCTAGAGCTTATAAATGGATTTAGCAAATTTACTGGTTACAAGATCAACACTCATAAATCAATAGCTTTCCTATACTCCAATTCTGCTGAAGAATAAATCAAGAAATCCATCCCATTCACAATAACCTCCAAAAGAATAAAATACTTGGGCATCAATCTAACAAAGGATGTAAAGGATCTCTACAATGAAAACTATCGAACACATTCCATGTTCTTGGTTAGGCAGAATCAATATAATTAAAATGGCCTTTCTGCTGAAAGCCCTGTATAGATTCAGTGCAATCCCCATCAAGATACCAATGTCATTCTTCACAGATACAGAAAAAGCAATTCTCAAATTCATTTGGAATAACAGGAAATCCAGAATAGCCAAAACCTTACTTAGCAAGAACGAGGAACCAGGAGGTATCACAATATCTGACCTGAAATTATACTGGAGGGTTACAGTAACAAAAACAGTGTGGTATTGGCATCAAAACAGACATGAAGACCAATGGAACAGACTAGAAGATACCGAGACAAACCCACAAATCATTAACCATCTGATATTTGACAAAGGGGGCAAAAATATAGCATGGAGGAGAGACAGCCTGTTCAACAAATGGTGCTGGATGAATGGGACAGCCATATGCAGACAACTGAAATTAGATCCTTATCTCTCACCCTGCACATAAATCAAATTGAAATGGATCAAAGAATTAGGAATCAAACCAGCAACTATACAATTGCTAGAAGAAAAAATAGGATCAACACTACATGACATCGGTAGAGGCACTGCCTTCCTTAACAAAACTCTTATAGTGCAAGAATTAAAGCCAAGAATAAATGAGTGGGATGCCATTAAACTGAGAATCTTCTGCACAGTTAAATAATTAGTTAAGTGTCAAGAGAGAACCTATAGAATGGGAGAAAATCTTTGCCTGCTATACTTCTAATAGAGGTCTAATATCCAGAATATATAAATAACTCAAAAAACTGAACACCAGAACCACAAATAATCCAATCAATAAATGGGCTAGGGAACTAAACAAACTTCTCAACAGAGGAAGTCCAAAAAGCCAACAAATATATATGAGAAACTGTTCTACATCACTAGCAGTCAGAGAAATGCAAATCAAAATATCACTGAGATTCCACCTTACTCCTGTCAGAGTGGCAAAAATGAAGAATACAAACAATAATAGATGCTGGAATGGTTGTGGGGAGAAAGGAACACTAACACACTGTTGGTGGGACTGCAAGCTTGTGCAGCCACTATGGAAAGTAGTGTGGGGACTCTTCAAAAAACTAGGGTTCAAACCACCTTGTGAACCAGTTATTCCACTCTTGAGTATTTTCCCAAAAGTGCTAGAAGTAGCATACTACAGAGACACAGCTGCATCATTGTTTATAGCAGCTCAGTTTACAATAGCTGAACCATGGAACCAACCCAGATGCCCCTCGCTGGATGAGTGGATTAAAAAACTGGTGTGTGTGTGTGTGTATATATATATGCATACATACATATATATACACATACATACATACGTACACACATACACACTATGGAGTTCTACTCTGCTATTCAAAAAATTTCATGGCATTTGCAGCTACATGGATGGAGATGGAAAAAATTACGCTGAGTGAAATATCCCAAACACAGAGACTTAAGGGCCAAATGTTTTCTCTTATAATGTGGAAGCTAGAGTAAAATGTAAGACAGGTAGAAAGTTAGCTAAGCTCAAAAAATAAATCACAACATAGGTAAATTTTCACATAAGCAGGGGGAACCATGACTATGAAGCTTCGGGGAGAAGGGAGGGAAAGAGGGATTAGGGGGATTATCATGCAACTGGGAACTCCCATGAGAAGCCCAACTGTACAAAGGCGGGCAGAGAATATCAGAAAATTCAAAAATTAACACATGTATATGCTTATTTCTATCAATAACATGGGAGTAAAGCAGAGGAGACATGAGAGCAGGGAGTGGTCAAGTTGGGGAGATCCTGGACTAGGATCCACCTTATCTTACTTTGTCAACATCCATCTATACATGAATATGTAACAGTAATCCCCTCCAATATGTAAATATCAAACAAATAAAAACATAAAAACCACAAGATTGAGTACAGACCTAAACTGTTCTTATTTTCCATCTTAAGTTCCACTAATAAGGTTCTCCCCTTTTGAAAATATATATTAACTAGTAAAATAGATTTTGCAATCCATTTATTAAATTGGATCTTCTTTTAATTACATGATGTTTTAACATTTTCACGATAGAAGCTTTATTAAATACTGTTTTCTAAATAGCATGATTATGTCTGATGGTTTAATTATTTGGACTGAACAATAAATGATTTCTCTTGCAGTTTTACATGACTTCAAGGGAAATCAGGCGGAGACAAAAGATGAAGCATGAAAAAGATAGGTAAGTTTGGAAGCTATACCCTGGTCTTTCTCTGGTGAGCTTACCACAGGTGTAGGCAATGTCTTAGGAATTTCATTTTTCATAACAGACTTTATGTCAAAAAACAAAGTTATGGGAGATATCATTGTAAGGAAAATAATTAGATTCAATCAATAGTTTTTTTTAATAATTTGCTTTCTAATATTATTGCTGCCATTTAATTTTCATGACTTTTATTTCTGCTGTTCTCCCTTTTCTAACCCAGACACGTGTATTTGGGAAATACCCCACAGGCGATATACTGTAGTTTCTAAATGGTTTTCAGAAATCTGACCATTAGAAGGATTTGGAAAGTGTTGAGAAAAGTCCTGTGTTCCCTCTAGAAGTATGAACTAAAAGTAACTTTTTAAATACTCAATGTTTAATTTAATTCTTTTTCTAAAAGGTTGCTGCTCTCTGATCACTATAGTCGGCGAATCACACAAGCATACAGTCTGATGAATGAACTGTTATCTGAATCAGTACAACTACCCACAACTGCACAGAAACCAAGCAATGCTTGGCATTCTGGATGCCAGCACAGCCTTTCTCCAAGGAGGTAAGATTAGGTTCAGAAGATCATTTGTCAAAATAATGTCAGGCCTGATAAGAAGCACTTTTATGACCCAAGTTCAGTGTATTTACATTTACCCTGCTTAGAATTATGAGGATAAAGTGAAGAACAAAATAACTCCTTAATTATGAGGTCTTTATTAATTTATAGAGTCACCAAGGAAAAAGGGAAAAATGAAATTCAGTTTCTAACTGAGCTGTACCAGAGCACTTCAGTATTCCTGAAGTACATACAACATTTGATATCTGTCCAGTTTTGTTTCCTTTTCTTTAGTTTCTGTTAAGATTCTCTTCCTCTAACTTGCTGCCTCTGCATTTTTCATTTCTCTACCTGTCTCACTCTAGCAGGAACAACCAGCTCCTGTCAGCTTGACACTTCTCCTGCAGCCTTCCCTGTCCTTCCAAGTTGTGCTCATCTGATTATGGTTATTGTATATTTCACCTTAATCATGGGCAGTGAATTTGGATATGAATCCATTGGGCAGGAATTAATTAAATATAGAGTACTAATGTACCCAAGTGTAGAATCTCTTCTATATGGCAAACAAACATGCAAAGTTATATCTGTTAGTGATCCATATGGTGGATCCTGTGTTGTTAAAAATTACCACCTGCGGAGCTGAAGCCGAGGCTCAGAGGTTACAGCACTTGCCCGGCATGCACAAGTATGCGAGTTCACAATGCCACGTACACAACAAAGTCTTGGAGCAATGAAAGTCACATGAAAAGCTAAATAAAAAATTGAAAAAAAAATTACCACCTGCAACAAAGTACATGATTAGCATTATAAACATAATAAGAGCATATAGGAAATGCTACCAACACAGACCCAAATATAATCAGATCATTTATGTCTATAGTTTATAGTTTACTCAAAATGCCAGAGGTTCCCCTCGAGTCTTTTCTAGAGTAAAGTGGGGAATTACATACTAAATAAATTCCAAATATATGGAGAATTTAAAATGGGTAGAGAGATAATGAAAGATGCTTTCTTTGAAAAAAAAAAGTGGTTTGAGATACAGTATACAAAGAATAATGTCTCATGAGTCATGCATTAAATGTAACACTGAGGTACAGAAAAACGACTGTCAAGTGAATGTATGACTCTGGGCTATAATTTGGACTTTTTGAGATATTAAAATTTATTACTGGGGGCTAGAGTGGTAGCTCAATGGTTAACAGTGTTTGTGGCACAGACATGAATTCAAACCCCAATACCACATATACAATGAAGTGTCAGAGCAGTGAAAGCCATATGAAAAATTAAATAAAATTGATTCTCTCTCTCTCTCTTACTGTCCCTCTATCTCTAAAAAAATAAAAATAAGCATAAGTTATTGCTGGGCTGGAGCAGTGACTCAGCGGTTAGAGTGCTTGCTTGGCATACACAGGGACCCGGGTTCAAACCCCAGCACCACATACACAACTAGTGTCAGAGAAATAAAAGCCAGATGAAAAATAAATAAAACTGATTCTCTCTTACTCCCCCCACTTTTAAAAAAAATTAACAATTATCTGAGCTGCTAGGAATATAGTAATTATGTAATTTCTACTTTAGAGAGAATCACCATGGGCATAATTTTCCAGTAAATCAACCTGGAAAAGTCAGATATATTTCAAAACCAAGTCATACCCATAAGGGGAGACCACTTGGGAGACCTCAAGCCTCACCTTGGCCACGAGGTAAGAACTTAAAGCTTTTTCATTATGTGGGATTTAGACCTGTTTCTCCTCTTTGTCTCCAGAGTTGTGTTTTCATTAACAAAAGCTATAAATCTTAGTAAAAAGAAATTCTAATATCAACAGAATGCAAGAGATTGATAAAAATTAGCTGCACCAGGATTTTGTTCTATTGCTTTGAAATGAAAAGGCACTAGGAATCTCTTTTAACTGGTCGTCTTTTCATAACAGAATTTCAACAGTCAGGAGATTAGACATAACTTATTTGGGAGTCTTTTTCTTTTGTATTTCTGATTAAAGTAGCCATTTGTACAAGTATGGCCATGTTACAGAAGGGGAAACTGTGAAACTCAGATTCAAATAATATATTTTTACCCTTTGAACATCCATCTCCATATTTGAAGATATATATGTTATTTATTTATTTATTTTTTATTTTTTTTAAGAGAGAAACAACTTTATTTAGTTTTTCACATGGCCTTCGTTGCTCCAACACTTAGTTGTGTACACGGTGCTGGGGTTTGAACCCAGGTCCTTGTGCTTGCCAGGCAAGCACTGAAACCGCTGAGCCACCGCTCCAGCCCCTATATGTTATTTATTGATAGCTTTCCTTTGCCATATTCGAACTGGTTGTGATTACTAAAGTAAAATCTTATTTGTAGAATCATTACATATTAAAAGTATATGATAATAGTTACCATACAGGACAGATTTATACAGCTGAAAATGTATAATAACTAACTTATATTCTAGGTTCTTTTTATGCTCTAATTATAACCCTGTGGCACAGGTACGATTATGTTTCCATTTTATTTATTTATTTTTTTTTTTTAAAGAGAGAAGGATAGAGAGAGAGAGAGAGAAGCAACTTTTATTGAGTTTTTTGCATGGCTTTCGTTGCTCTGACAGTATTGTACATGGGTTGCTGGGGTTTGAACTCGTGCATTTGCGCATGCTGGGCAAGTGCCAAAACCACTGAGCCACGGCTCCAGCCCCTAGAGAGAATCAATTTTTATTGAGTTTTTCACATGGCTGTCGTTGCTCTGACACTTAGTTGTATACGTGGGTGCTGGGGTTTGAACCTGCATACTTGCGTGCATGCCAGACAAGTGCCGTTACCACTGAGCTAGCACTCCAGCCCCTAGTGTTTCCATTTTAAAAATAAGGAAACCAAGGCAGAAGAAAGATCAGATAGCTAGGAAGTGGTAGAGCCAGGATTTAATTCCAATTTGGGTCTAGGGTTTAAACAGAATCTACACCTCAATATATAGCCTTAATTTCAAGAGTTGAAATACTATAAATTCCAATCCTTTTGATAAAAATCTTCATAGTTTAACTTTTTGGGGGGTGGGTACTGGGGATTGAGTTCCTTACCACTGAGCTACATCCCTAGCCCTTTTTGGGTTTTTTTTGTTTGTTTGTTTGTTTGTTTGTTTTTTGAGACAGGGTCTCACTAAGTTGCTGATGCTGGCCTTAAACTTGTAATCTTCCTCCCTCAGCCTCCTGAGGGACTGGGATTAAAGGCATGTGCCATTGTGCCAGGCAATTCTTGCTTTTTTTTTTTTTTTTTTTTTTTAAGAGAAAGGGACAGGGGCTGGAGCGGTGGCTTGGTGGTTACAGCGCTTGCCCAGCATGGGCAAGTACACAGGTTCATATCCCAGCAACCTACGTACACAACTAAGTGTCAGAACAATGAAAGCCCTGTGAAAAACTCAATAAAAATTGATTCTCGCTGTCTCTCTCTCACTGTCCTTCTCTCTTAAAAAAAAAAAAAAAAGAGAGAAAGGAACAGTGAGAGAAAGATAGTCAATTCTAGTTTTTCATGTGGCCTTCGTTTCTCCAACACTTCGTTGTATACGTGGTGCTGGGGTTCCAACCCACATCCTCGCGCATGCCAGGGAAGTGCTGTGACTGCTAAGCGTCTGCTTCAGTCCTGCAATTCTTGCTTTTGATTAATGAATTACTGTAAGAAAATACCGGGTTTTTTTTGTTTTTGTTTTTTTTTAAAGAGAGAAACAACTTTATTTAGTTTTTCACATGGCCTTAGTTGCTCCAACACTTATTTGTATACGTGGTGCTGGGGTTTGAACCCGGGTCCTCGTGCTTGCCAGGCAAGTGCCGAAACCACTGAGCCACCGCTCCAGCCCCAAATACCGTTCTTTTTAAACTAAAATTTCATGATAGTGAATCATGTCCTAATTTTTAATTTCATTGCACATCAGGGAAGTAATTTAAAATTTTTTAGACTCAAACAATAGTGATATAACATATCAGAACCTCAGGGACATTGGGAAGACAGTTCTAAGAGGAAAGTTTATTGCCATAGGTGACTACATAAGAAAATCAGAAAGATCCCGAATAAACAATATAATGATGCATTTCAGAGCTCTTGAAAAAGAACAATAAACCAATTCCAAAACCAGTTAGAAGGATGTAAGATCAAAGTTAAAATCATAGAAATTAAGAATAAAAAAAATACAAAAGATGGATGAAATGAAGAGATGGTTCTTTGAGAAGATAAAAAAGATTGATAAGCTCTTAGCCAAACTAACCAAATGAAAAAGATAACTTGAATTAACAAAATTAGAGATTAAAAGGGAGAACTCACCACAGACATCACAGAAATCCATAAGATCGTTAGAGACTACTTTGAAAAGTTATACTCTAGTAAATTGGAAGATGTAGAAGAAATGGATACATTTCTACACATATGTGCCCTGCCAAAATTGAATCAAGAGCACATAGAGAACCTAAACCTACTGGTAACTAGCAGTAAGATGGAAGCAATAATAAAAAGCCTTCTAACAAAGAAAAGCCCAGCACATATTTTTTTTCCTTTCTCACAGTTTTACAGAAGATCCATTATTATTGTATACCTTAGTAACCTCAGCACATGGGTTTTTTTAAAATTTGCATTTTATGTCAAGAACTTGACTTTGTCACTTAAAGGAAGCACTTGACTACTTTACTTTGGCATATCCAAATTGCCAGCATCACTGTTGTTGCCCTTCTTTTATCTTTATTAAGTGAAATTAAGGGTTACTTGAATGCAGGCACTGCAATACCCTGGCAGGCAATCTGACAAGAAGACTACTAAGTCACTAATGGCTGGTTAGTATTTGCAGCATGGATACGCTTGGCAGAGGGATGATTCATTGTGATTTCATCATGCTGCCTGGAACAGCACACAATTCAAAACTTAGGGATTGTTTTTGTAATTTTCTGCTTAATATTTTCAGACCATAGTTGACTGAAGGTAGCTGAAACTAGAACACAAAACTGCAGTTAAGGGACAAATAATATATATACACATGATAGAATATTATTCAGCCTTAAAAGAGGAAGAGATGGTGCCATTTTCTACCTGGATGGGCCTGGAGGCCATTATGCTGAGTGAAATAAGCCAGACACAGAAAAAAATTGTTGCATGTTCTAACTTGTATGTGGACTCCAAAAGGGGAGATGTCAGACATAGAGACCATATAACAGTAGCTTCTGCGGGGTGGGCAGGAAATGAGGCAGTGTAGGTCAAAGGATACAAAAAAGCCAACATGTAGGGTAAACAAGTCCAATGATCCAATATTAGTTAATAATGTATTTTATTCAGGACTTTTGCTAAATGAATAGATTATAGCTTCTCTTGCCACAGGGAGAGGGGGAAGAATGGGTAACAATGTGACATAATGGATATGTTAATTTGTTCCACATATCTCTGTAGACACACGTAGACGTGTGTGTGAATATATGACGTTATAAACCTTAAATATACAAAATACATTTGTTATAAAAATAAATAAAGCTTTCAGTATTTACACTGGGGCCAGGAATGCCCTACCGTGAAAATCTCACATGTTCAGTTCACAGAATTTTTCTCATTATATTTTCATCTTAAGATTTGCTATCCCAAATAAATCCTAGAGAAACTCATTGTGATCTGAAGAGAAGGAAATTACAGAACCATCCACGGGTAAAGCAAGGTAAGAGAAAGCCAGTGGTAATCTCTCAAGGTCTGTAAGACTCCACAGATAAAAGTTTATCCTACATATAGGAATGTTAACCTTAATTTCAGCAGACTTAGCAGTGGTTAGATTTTTTTATTTTTGGACGGCAACAATTATTTAACAAAACATGAGTGTATATAGGTCTAGATATCAAATCAATTGTAGAAAAGATGGGGGTGGGATTAGCTGGTGTATACAACCTTTGCTAATCTCTGGCCATATATTTATTGAAATATTTTTATCAGCTTGGAACTTTCAATGGCATCTCAAAATAGACTTTTTAAAAAAATATTTAAAAAGCTAGAGAGAGAATCAATTTTATTTTTTAATCTGGCCTTTGTTTCTCCAATACTTAATTGTGTATGTGGTGCTGGGTTCAAACCCAGGTCCTTGTGCATGCCAAACAAGTGCTCCAACTGCTGACACACCGCTCTAGCCTTCAAAATGGACTTTAAATAGAAGGAGGAAGTCAAACCTTTGTCAACTGGCTTACACTGTGAGAACAGTGGAAGTTAATTTTGCAAACAGATGCTGCCAAGTGATGTTAACTTAGTTTGTCTTTCAGATTCATGGGAATAGTTCAGAGAAAATCCCTTCTCCCTCTTGAATTACCATCCTCTCCCTTCCTATCTTAAGAAGAAGCTTTTTAAAAGTTGCTGCTTTGGGGACTCAAAGAGACCCATTCATTTCTCAATTATAGATATAAAAATTATCCTTAAAGGCCTCTCTTAGCCAGAGGCTGGGCACAGTGATACATGCCTGTAATCCCAGTGATGGGAAACTAAGACAGGAGGGGAGTGCAAGTTCAAAGCCAACCTCAACCATTTATGAGACCCTGTCTCAAAAAATAAAAAGGGCCAGGATATGGGTCAGTGGTTAAGCACCCCTATGTTCAGTCTCTGAAACAAACAAACAAAAAACAAACAAACAAAAAAGGACCTCTCAGTACTATACTTCCTTCATGCTAAGGAAGACAGTTAATTTATTAGCTCAGGTTCTAGGGGTAGGTCATCTTCAACATCTTAGGCAAATGATATAACCTCTCTAAGCTTCACTTTCCTTGTTTGCAACATGGCGATAATAATACTTTCCCCAAGGATTGTTGTGAAGAATATTCATTCAGCAACAATCCCATGAGCTCCTACCACATAACAGGGATATTAGTCGTGAGCAACGAGGAATACAGACAGTGGCACATCAGGGAGAGTATGGCTGTTTAGATGGGACTGATGTTAGCTACAGTTACTAAAGGTCTCTTTGAGAAAGTAATGTTAAAATGCAGATCTTGTATCATGATAAGGACATAGATTGTGTAAATATAAAGCAGAACAGTTTCAAGCTAAGAGAACAGTAAGTGCAGTGCCCCCAAACAGAAACAAAATTGGGATGACAGATCAGTTTGGAAAAGTGGCCAGAGATATGGTTAGAGAAGGAAGCTAGATATCATATGCTAAGACAAAGAGTTCGGATTATTTTTCAGTGAGACTTCACTGGAGGAAATTAAGCAAGGAGGGTAATACAGAACAGAAGGTAAACAAGGAGAGAGAGACTGCGTAGACTAGGCTTAAAACAATAAAAAATGGGGGAAAGTTCATTAGATTCAGGATATGTTTTGAAAATAGACTAAGATGTACTGATGGATTATGTGTGGAGTGTTTAAGAAAGGATTTTAACCCAACCATTTCCTGGGGTGAATTTTAGGGATAAAAATTAGCACTTTTGGTTTAGACATGTTAAGATTCCGATGTTTATTGCACATCCAAGTGAAGATGTCAAGGAAACAGTTTTAAGCTCTATGAGACTGAAGGTTCAGGTTTGAGACCATTTTCAGCACGTAGGTTATATTTAAAGCCAGATGAGCTGAGCTGTAGAGAGTGTAGATGTGTAAAGGGAACCAAAGGCCAAGGTAGGGCTACAATAAATCTAAGGGACTACCAGTATATGCGAAGTGCTTAGCCCATACTAAATGCCAAAATGGATGCAGTCATTATTTCTGTGGACTTGCTTCTTGGAGATATTTTGGCTTCAAGCACATAAGGTTTATAGAGCCATAAAAGGCCAGGAGGACCCAAATTTCACCATTCTCCCTTTTTCTTCCTCTTCAGGGATCCACATGGTTGCCTGTGAGGGGCCTTTGTTTACTCCTCATCTTAACCTACATCTGGGTGTTTCTTCAGGAGGTCACCTTAGTGAGGGGTAGAATGTGCTGTCACACTGGCATTAGGACAGAATTGTTAGGTGGGGGCAATTCCTCTAGGACCTGATACCTGTGAGGGGTTTACTAAGCTGTCCCCAGGCACTGAGATGAAAGTTTCAAAAAATGTTGATGTATGTGGCAGGGAGGAAGAGAATAATGTGTTGTCACCATGCTTACCCTGGGGCTTGTGCCCAAAGGCAGAATGTAAGCACAAATATCTTGTTAGAAATAAACTTAAAAAAATTCTAAGGTGCCATTAGAAAATCAAACGCATGCCCAAAAGTGGGTGAGCAAGACAGACTTGCCTTCTGTAGAAGGGTGAACTCACAAAAAGATCTGGTGAGCAAGCACACGTGGGTGGGTGGCCTGCCTGCTTATATCTCCAACCTGAAGCAATCCTACCCTTCACTCTGATTGGAGGAGCTTGGGGGTACAGTTTGTGCAACTGGCTAATCAAAAATTGATACAGAAAAGAGCTATAGGTGTAATGGGATATCTGATAAGGAGTTTAAAAATGGATTATCTTGGGCTGGAGTGGTGGCTCAACAGTTACCATGCTTGGCTGGCATGCACAAGGACGTGGATTTGAATCCCAGCACCATGTACACAACTAAGTGTCAGAGCAATGAAAGCCACATGAAAAAAAAAAACTAAGTGAAAAATTGATTCTTCTCTCTCAATGTCCCTCTCTCTTTAAAAAAAACAAAAAGGATTATCTCTGACCACATACCACGTGGTTGCTGACCTAAGATGGCTTCCTTTTATATGCAAACCTTAAGACTACATTCTTATGCAAAGGAACATGGTGCCCACATCAACAGCAGTAATCCCCAGACACTGCTGAGCAAAAGTTTGTGCTGCAGGATTTGGATGTGGTATCCAACCTAGGTAGGACTGGGCTCATGGTGTGTGGGATGTATATCCTCCTTAATTCTTTTTTATTTTTTAAAGGAAGGAGGACAGTGTGTGCATGTGAGAGAGAGACAGAATCAGTTTTTATTGAGTTTTTCATATGGCTTTTGTTGCTCTGATACTTAGTTGTGTACGTGGATGCTGGGGTTTGAACCCGTGTACTTGCGCATGCTGGGCAAATGCCGTAACTGCCGAGCCACCACTCCAGTGCCCTCCCCCCAATCCTGTAATACCAAAGGAAAAGAGCTTTACATTAATTTAAACAGCAAGTTTGTCGAATGCCCCTCAGATTGCTACCAGCTTCACAGCTGGGGGGCAGGACAGTGGGAAGTTATCCAGGAGGGCATTAAGTCATTTAACTAGGACACAGCTGGGAACACCCTAACAGACTCCTGTGCTCACTGTTTATAATAGCTGATTCTCCAGCACTGGGAAAGATTTAATCGCTCGTAATAGTGAACTTAACAGCTAGCTGCTTCTCCATGCACTTTAGCTGGCGTGCTCTTCCTGCCATCTAGAGATTTCCTTGAGGGCTGGGCTGGTCACACCCTCTTCAGAAGTGAATACAGACCCATCATTTATACACAGACTAGAGACCTCAGTCTCCACGAACAGAAAAGCAGATCTAAGCACTCTGTGTCCTGGCTGTCTGCCCAGGGGGCTGTGTGGGACTGGGAACCCCCTCTCCAGCTTGTGGGACATGGAAGTGGTGGCCTCCTGCCTGCCCTCCTACACACCCGAACGGGAGGAGTCTATGACCAGAACTCGCCTCAGCAGGGCATTTTTACCCAAGGTGGCCACTTGCTTCAAAAGCCACCTGTAACTCTTGAACAGGCAGAGACTAGCTCCATCCTCAGGTGTTACTGGGCTTCCATGCCCCCTAGTGGTTGCAATTGAGAACTACAGAAACACTGATACAGGCTGGAGCCTCCTTCATGGATGTCTTCACTTGCTAGGACTGTGACAACACCACAGAGCAGCTCTTGGGGCCTCTGAAGATCACAAAATATCCAGAGTGGGTCATCAGCGATCCTGGTGAAGCTAGCTTCAGACTGGCCACCCTCCTTGGAATGGTCAGAGTCTCATACATTTATGCCAGGATCTACTAGACTCCCTACAGCTCCTGGGTCCCTCGCTTAAGAACATCAGGAGTTGGTCAGGCAGAAAATAATCTGCCCAGGTGTGCATCTCAGGTGGCACTGAACTCCATTCTCACAAGAAGTGGGAGAGGGCAGGGTCTTCCACTCCTCTGCAGCAGAAAAATTTGACAAGATCCTCAAGGAAAACGCAAGGCCAACAGAGATTATTCCTTCCAACAAACTCAACTGGGAAGTCTCCAGCTACGTGGCAGATATGAATACACTCCCTCACAGTACACACTCACCTAGGGGGCAAAAACTCACAACTTTCCCAACTCCTTTTTTGTGTGTGGCTCCTGTTGCCATCTAGTATCTTTAACTTTTTTAACGTTTTTTTAAATCCTTTTTAGCTTTATTGTTATTACTGAATTTGGTGTTCTTGGATGTATATATTTTTTTTGTTCGTTTGTATGTCTTGGTGGTTGGTTTCTACTGTCACTGTGTGCTTTCGAACTTGACTGCTGTCACCATAGCATTGGAATCCGACCAGGAAACTCTTCATGATAGCAAGCTAGCCCTCAGTCTGCTTGGGTCGAAGTGAACCACGCTCCATACTAACCTCTTCTTCCCTGTACTCTGGCAGTTCCTAAACTATATGCTGTTCTCTCTCATCCTCACCCAAAGTCTTTACCCCACTCACATCCCATCTCTATCTTTTCCTTATTCCTAAATGAATAACCTACACCACACTAATACCGTGTAGCTCTTATTCTAATGAGCTCCGCACTACCTCCCTATCTCGCTTCCCTGGCTTTCTAGTCATTTCCTCTCCCCACCTACAGAGGCCCTGCTAATTGAAGAAAAGGACATCCTTCAAAAAGAGTAATTGTTTGCTATCATAATATATTATGAACGCTCTCATGGAAGAAAACTGCTCCTATAGGTGCTAATCACCATTGTAACTGTTTTAGTTGAAACTCTCTAGTATATGCACCCATAGGCTCTCACTTCTTTTTTGATTGGACTGGCAGCTGTTGATTCGTGCTTCCCAAATAGCACCCCATCCCAAAGAAGCAAAGTCATAAGCTCCAATAACCCCTACAAGAGTAATACTCACAGTCAAACTTTAAGACACACCGCCTGTATCTGAAAATGAGGAAAAGGGGAAGTAACTCCCCTCCTCAACCTCACAGCTCTCTATCCAAGGACTCCATGGTAGGGGCCCTAGATGAAAACCTTAAAAATTAGTAACTCAAAGACTTGAAAGAAGAATTAAGGAAAGAAATCAGAGATCAGTTTCAAGTGCTGAGAGAGACAACTTTTATCAGGAAATAAGGGAGCAATTCCATGAGATGAAAGACGATATTTATAAAGAATTAGACACCCTGAAAAGAGATGTAACAGAGCTATCAGAATTTTAAAAACACTGTTAATTCAGTGTTTTTAACACCAGAGTAAAAACAGAAAACAGAACCTCCGCTCTTGAAGAATGTACATTAGATAAGACAGGCTGAGCAATGTCGACTTCAAGGAGGACAGACAAGAGGAAAATCTCACTATACATGGCCAGAACTTCCAAATAATATTTGATGAGATGAGAAATAATCTGAGAGAAATGAGATTGGATGAAAACTCCAAACAGCAAACAAGGGGCATTAAGAACCTTCTAAGTGAAACTATAAAGGAGACTTCTCACATTACAGTCGACCCAGAATACCAAATCCAAGATGCGTAACAGAGCTAATCAAATGAGAAATTCACCAAGATATGTGATATATAAAAGGAAATTAAAGAGAGCATTCTAAAAGCAGCTAGAGAAAAGCCCCAAATCATATTTAGAGGTAAACCAATCAGGATCACTATGGATTTCTCAGATCAGACAATGAAGGCCAGAAGAGCTTGGAACAATATTTTGCAAACCTTGAAAGAAAACATTTTTTAGTCAAAGATAATATACCCTGCAAAACTCAGCTTTAGGGGCTGGAGCTGTGGCTCAGCAGTTTCGGCACTTGCCTGGCAAGCACGAGGACCCAGGTTCAAACCCCAGCACCACGTACACAACTGAGTGTTGGAGCAACTAAGGTCATATAAAAAACTAAAGTTGTTTCTCTCTCTCTCTCTCTCTCTCTC